>CM029602.1:9205090-9303215 GCA_017311375.1 Mytilus coruscus | reverse complement strand
ATATGGTCCATTTTAGACATTACTAGTAATAAAAGAAAGAATTGAAACTAAAAGAGACGACAAAAGATACGATTTCCTTTTCTGTTCGAGGATTTTCCTCTTACTGTACATTTCACAACTTGTACACGTTTGTTAGAAAATTTTCTAATGAAGATGAGTTTTATGAAAGTAATGTTTGCATTAACACACAAGTTTCTTAAACAAGGTTGCAGATCAAGAGAATTATTTATTCATTCAAAATATTTTACTGTCTTTTCCAGTATCTTTTAAATCTGCAAAAATAACGTGATGTTAATATATCTTAAACAATTGAAAACATGATATCCTATTTTGCATTCAAACTCTGAAAATATCTTTCATCTTTCAACAGCAAGGGTAAATTGCATTATATACTCACTATTCAGTTAGAATGGTTCCCCAAAGGTCTCACGATTTAAAAGTTACCTAACTTACTGGATTCTAACAAATCTCGCCGATTTTAATTAGATGTATAAACTAGAGGCTCCAAGGAACCTGTGTCGCTCACCTGATATTTTTATTTACAATTGATGCATAAATCAATGCAACCGTTATACTTTTGCTTTAGTTTCAGAGATATAAGCCAAAAACTGCGTTTTACCCTATGTACTATTTTTAGCCATGTCTGCCATGTTGGTTGGCAGGCAGGGTCATCGGACACATTTTTAAACTAAATATCCTAATGACGATTGTGACCAAGTTTGGTTAAATGGTTAAGTGTCTCAGTTGTTTCAGAGGAGAAGATTTTTGTAAAAGATTTTAAAATTTACCATAACTTTAAAGGGCAATAACTCCTTAAGGGTCAACTGACCATTTTGGTCATTTGACTTATTTGTAGATCTTACTTTGCTGAACATTATTGCTGTTTACAGTTTATCTCTATCTATAATAATATTCAAGATAATAACCAAAACTGCAAAATTTCCTTAAAATTACCAATTCAGGGCAGCAACCCAACAACGGGTTGTCTGATTCGTCTGAAAATTTCAGGACAGATACATCTTAACCTGATGAACCTTTTTAACAACTGTCAAATTTGCTCTTAATGCTTTAGTTTCAGAGATATAAGCCAAAATCTACAATTTACTCCTATGTTCTATTTTTAGCCATGTTGGTTGGCAGGCGGGGTCATCGGACACATTTTTAAACTAGATACCCTAATGATGATTGTGATAAAGTTTGGGTAAATTTATCTTACTAGTTTCAGAGGAGAAGATTTTGTAAAAGATAACAAAATTTACAAGAAAATGTTAAAATTGACTTTAAAGGGCAATAACTCCTTAAGGGTCAATTGACCATTTTGGGCATGTCAACTTTTGTAGATCTTACTCTGCAGAACATTATTGCTGTTAACAGTTTATCTATATCTATAATAATATTCAAGATAATAACCAAAACGACAAAATTTCCTTAAAATTACCAATGCAGGGCAGCAACCCAGCAATTGGTTGTCCGATTCATCTGAAAATTTCAGGGTAGATAGATCTTGACCTGATAAACAATTCTACCTATGTCAGATTTGCTCTAAATGCTTTGGTTTTAGAGATATAAGCCAAAATCTACATTTTACCCCAATGTTCTATTTTAGCCATGGCGGCTATCTTGGTTGGTTGGATTGGTCACCGGACACAATTTTTAAACTAGATACCGCAATGATGATTGTGGCCAAGTTTGGTTAAATTTGGTCCAGTAGTTTCAGAGGAGAAGATTTTGTAAAGTTAACGACGACGGACGACGGACGACGACGGACGACGACGGACGCCGGACGCCAAGTGATGAGAAAGCTCACTTGGCCCTTCGGGCCAGGTGAGCTAAAATGAAATAACAAGAATGCCGAACTCCAAGGAAAATTCAAAGCGGAAAATCCCTTATTAAATGGCAAAATCAAAAGCTCAAACACATCAAACGAATGGAAAACAACTGTCATATTCATTACTTGACCTGATTTAACGAGACTTCGTAGTAATGTTGTTTCTTTTATATCTTGCGCGGCATTATCCAGCCAACAACTATACCTGCTTCCGATAGCTTCCTGTAGTTGAGAGCACATTTGGCCCAGTTTTCAAATTATATGTCGTTTTTTTTATTATTTCATTGTTCGAGTAAGGGGTTGTCCTGTTGGTAGCTACTCTTCGCAGGGTTTTTGATTGTGCGTTTCAGTTTTACTACATATATGGTCTAGGATTTGGCACTCGTGAAACTGTTTAAACCGAACCCCATTTAGTGACAGTACCTAGTCAGGGTATATGGAGTCATTGTTATATGTTGTTTTACGTCTTTTTCAGAGGAGCCAGGTGTTGGTGGTTGATGAGGTCTTTTGTACTGTCCAGTATTTCTGATGATTTCTGTGATCCTGTTATCCTTTCAGGACGTGTGTCCTAATGAAATTTTAATCTATAATATAAAGGACTCTATTTCTATTGATATTTAATTTCAACTGAGTACGATACTGATCTCACTTACAAATGAACTTAAAATACAATGCCAAAAAAATTCGAACATGTAACTGATATAAATTTACTGTGTTTCGCTTTACGTCCCAAATGCTATAAACACAAAAATTTTTGACTACTGATAAAACAGCAGTTGTCAAGTGAATATTACAGTCTCAGACATGGGTCATGATTTATATTGAAAATATATAGAGCGTTTGCTATAAAAGTAATCACAAAGTCAAATATGATTTCTGCTGATCCCTTACGGATAACACATGTCCTATTTCAGTTTCAGCAAGATTTACACATTAGAGTATTTTGGAACTGCAATTCATTAACATTACTTCTAATCCGTTTGTTTCTTTTGTCTTGATAAATAAAGTTCATAGTTGTAATTTTTGAATTATTGTTCTAATGAATACACACAATTCAGCTTTGAAAATCATAACTTCTCTTTGCTCTACTATGAGCCATTCTTTGTCTTTAGATTTTGCCATTGTGTTTTCCTTGTATATGCCATTGCTTTGTAATACCCGGAATCAAACTCGGACATCTTTCTATGTAAGTAGAATGTGAGCTTTTTTAATTTTAGCGACGTGTGTTCAATGTGTAACATTTTCATCTCAATAATAAATATAATTCCAGATTTATCTTTTCAGAATGGCAATGACGATTTTAGGCGTCCAGAAATTTGTTGGCATAACGATTTCATTACAGTCTTTTCCACTATTCTGTGTATATCTCCTTATGATATCGTTATCCCCGTTATGGCAAAAGTTACTTCCCTATCCAGGGCAGAACTGTAAGTAGCTATAGTGTAATGGTTTCATCATTTAGATTTTTACCAACAATTGTTGTTTTCTAAGAAATATATCAGTGAATATCTATTTTAACTGTAGCCTATATTTATATGGGATTGTTTATAAAGAGAGGCGAAGGATACCAAAGGGACCTTCAAACTCACAAGTCGAAAATAAACAGACAACGCCATGGTAAAAAGAAAAAGACAAACAAACAACAGTACAAGTGAAAATTTGAAATGTTCTAGAAATGTTATATATAAATTAAACAATAATTCTTCTTTTTAAAACTCAACAGTATACCGTTCTGAAATTTCTTTATATTTACATCATAACGAAATGGACATGCACGTACAATGCATCCGAGTGACATCATAGTAAATGTAAAGATTGAAAATAATTATGCAACTATTGTCTTTCATCCAAACTAATTCCCAGCTTGTATCAAACTTAATATCAGTATAATATGAATGACATTACTCACATATGTTTTTTATTTTTCTATTTCAGGTAATGATGATTTATAACTTTACTTGTAGTTTTATTTCCTGTATTCCTTATTAGGATTTCTCTATTGTTTAACGTTAAGCGAGTCAACGTTCGAGCTTCGCCCAGCACCTTATTTGCTGCCATATTTCAAACTATACTGGATGACAAAAGTCATTGAACTGCTTGATACAGTGTTTATGATTCTACGACACAGGCAACGACAGATCAGCTTCCTGCATGTTTATCACCATAGCTCTATGTTACTATTAACAGATGCTTGTTACCATCTGTATCCATGGCCAACAATGGCTACTTATTTAGCAACAAATTCATTTGTGCACGTCGTATTGTATATGTACTATTGTCTAACTGCTTCATTTCCTAATAAATCTTTTCCATGGAGAAAGTATATTACACAGTTGCAAATTTTACAGTTTTGGTCTTATTTGTACATGCAGCTTATGGATACTTATACCATAGGTTTTGCATTTACGGCTTATTTTATGGCGTTACTATGACATCACTATTTGCTAATTTCTACTACAAATCATATGTAAAATGTAGCATTTCAAAACCACAGAAATATGAATAATAAACATGTTACAATAAGGTCATTTTATATTTGTATCTTTATTTGATTGTTTCGTTGTAACCTCAAAGTTTCAAACAATATTGATTTATAGGCAAACACCATTATTTGGAATGTCTTACCAGCCACTGGGAATTGATAGCAAAACTGGGAATCCCACATATACCCTACACCATTCAAGATAGAGGAGATTTTAGATAAATCACAAATCTGTCCTTCTCTCCTTTACAATTAACACCATCAAGAACGATATAAATCTCCGATCAGTATACTGGATACCTTAACTTCGCAAGAAATCTTTATAAAGATCAACATATAGCCGGGTCATCAAAATGTTTGACTGGACATCTTTCTTAAGTTTTACCATCATTCTTTCCACAGTTTAACATGTTAAAGATGGACATCAGATGTGGGTTCTTAAAATCTCTAAAGATCTGCCCAAAACTTTGAATCATAATCACACTTTTGTAGTAATATCAAAACTTTGATTGTTCTACGCTTTACATTACTATTTTCAATGTTCTATTGAAATATCGACTACATCATCTTATCAGACAGACATTTGTATACAACAATAGGAAACATAGATACCAATTCCTTGTTTTGGTTCATAAAACATCTTACTTAGTGAAGAACAACACTGATTCTCACAAAAATACACCAAACATAAAATCATCAAACTGCTGTACTTTTGAACGACAACATATTCATTGAATGATATTTCAGCAGACAGTCGGTATTCAATGGGTACTAATTAGGCACCAGTACTAGCTGACTTGTGTTTGTACTAATATGAAGCAGACTTCATACAGAACATTCTCAAATCAAAGCCAAAAGAAAAAAAAGCATCTTGCAAAGTTCTTTAAATTCAATTTCAGATATATTTATGTTGCACTTTCACTCAATGACCCACATTTCAATGAGTGCTCACATCCCATATAAACCAGTGAATTTGAAAATTAAGGATATTGCCGAAAGTAGAAGGTCTGCTTTATATCTTTGGTTTTGCCAAATAAAGCTAAAGTAATCTATTCCTGGGGTAGAAAATCAACTACTCTCATCTTAATTTACAATCAATGGACACATAAGCTTGGTATTGGCACCTCCTGCATACTATGAATGATAAAAGTTCAATATGCCATTAATTTATTGTAATTTATTCAATTACCCTATTATCATATATCCTTTCTTATTTCTCAGCTTATATAAAATAGTGTAGCGATTGCGATTCCAAGGGACTAACAAAACGCATAAACTGATAGAAACTGGCATTTAAAAAATGAAAACAACTACAAGACAAACAAGTTCACAAATAACTACATAGAAAACTAAAGACTCATCAACATGAACCACGTCAAAAACTGAGGGTGATCTTAGGTGTTCGAAAAAGTGAACAGATCCTGCTCCACTAATGGCAACCGTTATAGTAAAAAATAATTTGGTGACCTGCTATAAATTGTTTATCATTAGAACAGTTGCAATAACATTTTAAGAGAACTACTAAAGAGAGGCAGAAGATACCAAAGAGATATTCAAACTCATAAGTTGAAGACTTACTGATAACGCCATAGCGAAAACGAAACGGCAAAAGACAAACATCAGTCTACAGAATGCAAAACAGAAAACTAACGACTGTGCAATATGAACCTAATAAAAACCGGGGTTGCTCCGGGAGGGTGCTAAAATCCTGCCAACATGTGACACCAGTCATTGTGCTCATGTAAGTACAAAATTCAGTGATGTCACTTTCCAGGAAAAGAGGACGGGATCGTGGTTACGACAGTTGGAACATATCCGTCTTCATATTTTTAGCAAATATTCCATAACGGTCAACCAACTCGTGATGGCGTCAGTAAAATTTTCGATGGGATAACTTCAACTTTGTCACTTGGAACTCTTAGTTAAATAACTTTCGTGTAAGCCGCAATGCCCAATCAAGGAAACTCAAGCTCTGGAATATCGTTTAGTAGGAGTTCTAGAAAGAACAATTCAAAGTCGAAGTTGCTGTATTTTTTGTGATATAAACATTTACATGTGTTCTTTAAATTGATACTTTTATTTTCCGGATATTTATTCACCTATATCTCTGAAAGTATAAAAGATGCATACATCACATAGTCGATATCCATATACAGTTCCTCAGGATCTAGGTTCCTGTTACCTTAAATGTATCGAAAGTGAACATTTACTGTGGTAAAGTCTCAGGAAAGAGACACTTTGATATCAAGATGTTGTTTATTGACCGCATTGATAGGGTAAGCGTATCCTGCTGTGCATGTATCGTCTGCCATGCAAATACACTGAAAATATAACAATAGGAAATAGGATATATTGGGTGAAATTACAGATATAGGTCAGACGAATGTCCCGGTATCTATAGATCTAAGACCGCAAACACATGTTGCAAGTAAGTTGATTTCAGTCGTTATTCCTCATAGAAATGTTTGAGCATTTTATGAATAAGGACCATAAATCTGTTAATGAAGTCCGTATGGTGTGAACATGGACAAGCGATACGTTAAATTGAGATATGAATATGCCATACGATGGGACAGATACATGCCGTTTCAGGTCTTCCAGGAAATAATAGTTCACCTTCATTGCGATTTAGATAATGAACATGTTTTACTGAAAACTGTTAAGGATCAATTTCTACAATAATTACATGACAAAACCAAACAGTACCATTCAGAAAGTCAAATCAATCAAAGTTAGTAAACTTGAATTTTCTTTGGGGTTATTGAAATCTTTGCCGATCGACCTTTAAAAGAAAAGAAACTTCAAATATTGACTTTAACCACTCAAGATCACAAGTCATTTCAGTAAAATTTCTCGATTAAATTGTTTTACATTTGTCATTTCGGGGCCTTTTATAGCTGACTATGGGGTATTGGTTTTACTCATTGTTGAAGGCCGTACGGTGACATATAGTTGTTAATGTCTGTGTCATTTGGTCTCTTGTAGAGAGTTGTCTCATTGGCAATCATACCACACTGCCATAAAAGGAACGTTGAGGCAACAGAAGAAAGCTTACCAATAATACGGATTATTTATGTCACACAGATGATGACATACGTGTTTAATTGATTGTGGCCACATGCCCTTCTTCTTTCACGTTCATTGCCATCGGATTTTACTTGTCGTAAGCAGCAAGGCAATTTACAGGAGCTGCGCAAGAACATCTTACCATTCCAGAAAACTTGAGTCCAAGTGTGAGTGATAAAAGTAAAAACAAAATACCGAACTCCAAGGAAAATTCAAAACGGAAATCCCTTTCTCAAATGGCAAAATAAAAACTCAAACACACCAAACGAATGGAAATCAACTGTCATACTCCTGACTTGGTATAGGCGTTTCCTTATGTAGAAAATGGTGGATTAAACCTGGTTTAAGGTTCATCGTAAATGAAGGCAACAGTAGTATACCGCTGTGCAATAGTCATTAATCGATTATTATAATAAGCGAAAACAAATCCGGGTCACAAACCAAAACCGAGGGAAACATATCAACTATAAGAGGAAAACAAAAGAACAACAGAAACACTGAACTGAAACAAAACAAACGCCAACAAGGTATTGACAATGTTTGCCGATTTTAAACCACAGAATTCACTATGAGTACAAACCAAAATATACACAATGGATAATTTAATCCCAGGACCTAAATATACAAAATGTTTATGAATTGTGTGTTCAGAAAATTAAGATTTTGAATGGAATTTTAGATTCAATTTTTTTCAAGTCTACAGAAAATTATAAAACAAACAAACAACCTAATGTCCTTCGATTTGGTCAACTCAGTTACAGAGTTTAAATCACCTATTGTCCATGTCAGTCAATATAATTCACCATTGTTATTACACGAGGAATATCTTGACCAACTTATATAGATATAAGAAGATGTGGTATAAGTGCCAATGAGACAACTCTCCATCCAAGTCAAAATTTATAAATGTAAACCATTATAGGTCAAAGTACGGTCTTCAACACGGAGCCCAGGCTCACACCGAACAGTAAGCTATAAAGGGCCCAAAAATTACTAGTGTAAAACCATTCAAACGGGAAAACCAACGGTCTAATCTATATAAAACGAGAAACGAGAAACACTTATGAACCACATCAACAAACGACAACTACTGAACATCAGATTCCTGACTTAGGACAGGTGCAAACAAATGCAGCGGGTTTAAACGTTTTAATGGTACCAAACCTTCACCCTTTTTCTGAAACAATAGTGTAACATCACAACATAGAAAGACACACTATAAAATATCAACTGAAATAGCTTAACTCAATCAAAGGACATAGTAACACCAGTGAACATACACTGAACAAATAAATTTGACCTATGATACAATGTAAATTCAAAATAAATAAACTAAGGAAGAATAATAAAAGTAACATGTTATATCGGTATGAAATGTTCAACAATTTAAGAAAAACAACATGCTCGAACAAAAATATCAGCCATTTGCAATAACTTTAAACACAGGTAAATAAAATAATTTTGTTGTTAGGTATACGTATACAGTTACAATAGAGAAAGGAAATATTTTAACAAAATAAATAATTTTGATGTTCATAGTACGAAGTGGAAATTTATATTAGTACCAAACACTTATCAAAGCTGGTATATAGACCAGATATAACCCTGAATAACATTAAATAACAAAAAAAAAAAGCATTACAATTAGTATCAACAGGTCAAATAAACAAGAAAGTACGATTTGAGAGTACTCGCAGTTACTGACAGCTAGTTAAAAGCCAAAACAATTAATAATAAAAAATCATGCATCAGAGACTAAAATCAACTAAAACACATCCCAGGGATTTAGTATTTTAACGTTATGGACAGTCAAAGAAGACATGACTAGTGCAATGCCAAAATAAATGTATCGACAGACAGTTGGACAGTTAGGAGTTTAACCTCTTTATAGATCAAAATGAACGTGGGTGTGTCTTTAAACATCCCGTTTGAAAAGAATACAAATTTATCCATTCGTTTGATGTGTTTGAACTTTTGATTTTGCCATTTGATTGAGGACTTTCCTTTTGAATTTTCCTCGAGTTCAGTATTTTGTGATTTTACTTTTAGTTATGTTTTAATTTGCTGATGACAAAATCGATATTAGTGCCAATGTAAACTATATTCAAAGATCTAATTACAACATTGGTAAGATAACCTGAACTAATAAGTTTATTTAAAGGTTCGATGAGTTTACACGGATCATATAGTGATTTCCGCGCTTTAAGTACAATATTACCGTAAAATTTAGGATGTGAAATACCGTTTTAATCAGTTTTCTACAGGTACAGCCAAATTTACTAATCAAATCTTTGTATCTATGAAAGAACTTAGTAGTCTATTTTGAAAATTTCTGTAGGGACGAAAAAAAAAAATTTAAAAAAAAAAATTTTTGCTATTTGTCTAGGTCCAGCCATTCCTTAAAACTATTCAATGTCTGTTCTCAGAGTAAATGTTGTGGTGATTTATTAGTTGATTGTTTTGCTTTAGATCCAGTGGGGAAAATTCATGCATGTTCAGGACAGTATTTTGTGATGCATATGATTAATATTAACATGTAACGATACCAATACTACCTACCAAATAAACCAAGCAACAGTAGTTAACCTATGTTTGAATCTCATAAATTCTTTGTAAGATACAAATCAAGGTAAAATGTAAAAATAAAACAATCTGAGGGAGCAGCGTGGACTAAAAAGATTGGGATCGGATGCATTGAGAGTGCCAGCGTCTCCTGCTTTGCATGCATAGACCGCTTAATGAATCAACACTCAGTCAGAAAATCCACAATCGCGAATAGGACACAGAGAGGTTAAAATCTGGTATCTAAAGATCTAAGACTGCGATATCATTTCACAGACATATCGTATAGGCCGTCAACCAAGATGACCACAAAACCTTTGCAGTGTTGATGTGTCTGAAGCACGAGCGTTTAACGATATGTTTGGTGTAAAATATAGAATTACTGGGGTATCTATTCATAATTTGAATTGTAAATATGATTGGTAACATACATAGCATAGCATGCATATAAAGAACAATATCATAAACAAGATAATAGATAAGTAATATCACTTTTAAGCATAGAAAAATACAAAATTAATTGTATAGTATGTCCGCTATATGGACTATGAATGTCTTGTATGTACATAAGGTTTATTTATTAAGTGAGGAACGCAGGTTGAAAATTTTCTTCAGATTATCTAATATAATGACAATAGAATTAAAGTCACTTTAAAATTTAAACTGAACACAATTCAGAAATCAAATTTCCAATGTTCAGCCAAAGGGAAGTAATAAGGGCACAATCGTATTTACTAGTTTTTGTTAAGCAAACGAACAAATTACTTGACGCTATATATAAGTACTTTTAAACATGTTGCAATGGCCAGACACTGATATGTATGGTGGCGGACCAAAACACACTTATCCTCTAAACAGAGTAATTAAAGTTCAAACAGTGGTTGAACATAAAAAAAAAAAAAAAAAAAAAACGCGACTCGAAAACTCAATTCAAAACAAGAAGAATTAGACACTTCTTGATCTGCAAATCTACTCGTAAAATTTTACGATAAACTCTCCTGTAATAGCAAATCTGCAAAGTTTATTCGTTCTTTACTGTCAATAATCACATACAACTTCTTTTTATTGTGAAAATACACTATTTCTGCAGGGCTTTTATGTAATGAAGTGGTATTTCCGGTTATATGTCACGATCTTTCATTTGATAGGTTATATATTTCTTACTCGGCGTTTTTTAAATGTAAAATGAAACGGTATGGTGTATTAAATCAGGAAACAGAGGAACTAGACGCACATCAAAACACAAAAATTCTTAGAGGCGGCGCTTTTACTACTGAGTTTACTACTTTGCATGATATGTTCACATAAAGTAAAGTAAACTACATAATAAATTTGTACTAGGTCATATATATATTGCAGGTCTGTTTATCAAATCAGACATGATTTGTTATTAACTTGTATGTATCAATTTTATCTTTTGCAAGGGAGAAAAGTAGTACTCATTTATAAGATTGACTTACCTCACCTCAGTTATAGATTTTAGTTGTGTATCATTATGTTTACTTTATGGTTTCCCACTTCATTTGTTTATTTAACTACATTGTATTTTGTTCCATTTGTTTGTATTACTCTTGACTTGGCTCTTTATTTGTATATATAAATTTCTTTTTTTGGCTTTGGGCGTTCCTGATGCAAGTGTGTCCAGATGATCGATTTGAACGCTTTGGTTTGATAGTGTTGCTTTTTATTTTGTATACCCTTGCATTATAATGACTGAATTTATTCGGAAAGTGTATATGTCATTAGTGTTTTATTTTACTGTATGTACCATCATCTTCAAAACATTTTGTAAGCGTCAGATTTAGTTGAGTTATATATCTGTTTTGGTCGCTGGATTCCAATTATTGTCACGTGAACCAATTATGTCTGTTGATGTGACTTACCAAATTTTGTCAATATAACCATGAACTATAAACAATTGTCATACAAGCGAAAGGTTAAGCTAGCTATAAAACCAGGTAAAAATATAGTATAGAATTTGTTATGTCAGGTTTGATGGACTTCCCACGTTTTGAATATACATTGGCGTTCGATATATTTGTTAATACTTTTCTTCTTTATTCCGAAAATTCGTGCTTTTTCAATCGTATTCGATGCTGTTTTTATTATCTTAATTCAGCTGATTCTTTTCATTTGTATCCTACATATCTGATTTTATCTCTTTTCAATCCCTTTTAATTTGCTTTTCCTTTCAACGAAAATCGTCGACCAAGTTAATTGCAGTTAATTTAATCTGTATTGATTTTTCATGAAGCATTTTTTCATTCTTTCAGTAATGTGTATACAAATTTATACCAATATTGTATATGCTGTCTTTCATTCGATCTAATCGGGTTGAATTTACAAATATATGGCCTGGTATAACCCTAGTTATGTCACCTTTCATACCCAAACCATCAATTATTTATTTTTAAAGGCCAAAATTTGCTCATTGTCTATACAACCCGTATATGGCTTCAACGTCGATAAACTATATTGCCTTAATTTATCATATTATAACTAAACCTTCACGACCATTCACGTTTTTCAAAACTTAGAAGTTTGGACGTGGAATTATGCCTTTAAATTAAAGAGAAACACTTTAAAGAAAAGGCAACTTTTGGCCTTTAGAATTAAAAAGGGGTTATGATAAATCTTACACACAAGTTCTTGAGACATCAATGCGTCTGATATCCATGTTTATATTTTCTAATTTTGTCTTGTTTATTTTATTTTGGTATCTAACTTCGTGTATTTAATGAAAACTGTTTGAATAGCCTTTTAATATCACATCATTTACAGGTGCATTATACCTATAAAAAGATAAACTGAAATAAAACATTGATAACAAAGATATTACTATTACTATTTCTTTTAATGATTTTTTCCGTGCTTAACATGCACTTGACTTGTAAAGATACAGAAACATTTAATTTTAAATCATTCAATATGTGACATATGATTTAGATTTGTATGTTTTGATTGTCACGTCTGCATATTAAGTTTTTCTTTCATGTTTAGACTGTTGATACCAGGATGTTTGAATTCAACGTATCTGGATTGACCTCTAATGGTATAACCCGGATGAACATTCGTGGAGAACAAATATCTTGTTTTATCATCATATGATTTGTGAATCAACATAAGCATTAAAAGTAATCAAATATTTAAGCGTCATATTTGGTAAAATATTAGATCAGCAAATAATTAATTTACCAAAAAAAAAACCAAAAAAAAATTCGTAATAATTAAAAGGCCTGGAACGGGATTATGTTGATATTATACAGCAACGTAACATAGCAAACAATGATATAATTCTTGTTTTCTTTTCTTTTCAGTGGAACGGTGGGATTCAAGAGACGAAATGCTGATATTTCAATATGTCTTGTAACTGCAAGCCTGAAAGAAAACTTAATTCGTCTTTCTAAATATTTGATTTGTTATTTCATAATAAACATTTATATCATCAGTTACAAAACTTTTATCTATACATAAAACAGCAACAACAACCCCGCCCCTCCCCTAAAAAAACAACGACAAAAACCAACAAATATCTCCTCCCCGAAAAACTAAAAAAAATCAAATCAAATAAAACAAATCTGTAAACAAATCAGTAAAATTCAATTGATGTAAATCGAACTTTTAATGATTTCTCTTCTTGGTTGCTATAATAACTATAACATGCATTGTCTAACAACTAAATGAATTAATTTTCTTAAAGATAGAAAAGGCTGTAAAGGCTGTTAAAACTATGTTAAAATAGACATTTTTTTATAGATTGTAACGATGTTTGTTCATGTCCGATGTAAATAAAAACCATACAAGAATACGCAATTTTCCAGTAACAGATTATTGACATGTTGCAGTGGCATTTAATTTCATTGAAATTTCAAGAAATATTTAATTTATACAATTAAATGTAACGGGTGCCAAAAGATTATATTGGCCAAACAGGAAACACATTACGCAAAAGATTTACGGTTCATCGTCAACATATCCGGTATCCAGAACTAGGATGATTAACGTTAGTGAACACCTGGATTTATGCGCAGCCAATAAATTACCGAAATGCTATGTGTTCCCATTCTACCAATGTGGCAACCAATTTTCTGAAGAAATGCCAATAAATAAAGAAAACATGTACAATTTATGTATCATTGTCATTTTGCTTAGTTTCTTTTGTTACCTATTCTGACATCGGACTCGAACTTCTTTTGAACTGAGTTTTACTGTGCGTATTGCTATGTGTTTCTTTATTCTACATTGGCTAGAGGTATAGGGGAGGTTGAGATCTCACAAAACATGTTTAATCCCGCTGCATTTTAGCGCATTTTAGCGCCTGTCCCAAGTCAGGAGCCTCTGGCCTTTGTTAGTCTAGTATGTTTTTAATTTTAGTTCATTTATATGTTTTGGAGTTAAGTGTGACGTCCATTTTCACTGAACTAGCACACAATTTTAGGTAGGGGCCAGCTGAGGACCACCACGGGTGCAGGATTTTCTCGCTGCATTGAAGACCCATTGGTGGCCTTCGGCTGTTGTCTGCTCTTTGGTCGGGTTCTTGTCTCTTTGACATATTCCCAATTTCCATTCTCAATTTTATCATTAAAAGTACAAACCAAGATTAAATAGATAAGACGCAATTTATTTAAGGGCTACATCCCTTTGAGCATTGTTCATGTTGTTACGGACTCGTGATCGTGACATTACGTTATTAATGACTTCATTAGTTACATTATCATCCATGGTTATCAAAAGATGTGAAACCGGTTGAAGAAAATATAGTGAATTAAAGGACTTTAAGAGCATTTTCAACTATATACATATTTTTAATGTGTCTGTCTTAAGGCAGGAGCCTGTAGCACAGTGGTTGTCGTTGGTTCAGGTCTGTCACATTTGTTTTTGTAAATTGATTTGTTATGAATTAGGCTGTAAGTTTTCTCATTTGAATTGTTTTACATTTTTCTAGTCAGGGCCTTTTATGGCCGACTACACGATATGGGGTTTTCTCATTGTTAAAGTCCGTACAGTACCCTTTGATTACTTACATCCACTTTATATGAACTTTGGTGAATAGTTGTCTCATTGGCAATCCTACCACATGTAATTCTTATTCTTTTGGTCATAAATCTCTCTACATTTCCAGTACTTATACACATTTTGCTTTCATATTTTGGGTTCCAACCTTCCAGGTTAAGGAAATTCATGAAAAGCACTTCGGAAGAACCAAATTGAAAAGTTATTGGAAAAAAAACATACTAGTACTGTTGATGTTGTTATATTTTAGAAACTGCATGTAGCAAATAAATTAGCATGAATAAACCTTTGATGAAAGATACATACATAAAGAATGTGGCGGGGTTAACATGTTTGAAGGTGCCAACCCTCCCTCTAGCCTGGGAAAATGGTGCAACAGTACATCACAAGAACAATCTTTTCAAATAAATAAACGAAAACAAATATGAGAAACAAAATTAACAACAACCTTAGCCAATTTGTTATCGCGGATATTGCTTTGCTTTTAGCTCCATCCAGTTGATGTCGCAGCAAAATTGTCATATTAGAGAAAATTGAGTTTATTACATTCACGTAAGATTTATATTCATAAAAGTTGTGTACATAACTACATTCCAAAATGCTGATTTGAAGAATTATCTTAAAGAACTCAGGTTTGAAAACTAAAACAAATGTATTAGTAAAATCACTTTAATGGAATTTTATGCGACTGTCAAACAAGTGAGAGGTTTAGCTAGCTATAAAACTATAAAACCAGGTTAAATCCACCATTTTCTACCTTAGAAAATGTCTGAACCAAGTCAGGAATATGACAGTTGTTATCCATTCGTTTGATGTGTTTGAGCTTTTGATTTTGCCATTTGATTAAGGACTTTCCGTTTTGAATTTTCCTCGGAGTTCGGTATTTTGTGATTTTACTTTTTCATGCTCAACTTTGATCTTTGGATTTCCTAATGTTGAAAAGATCTCATAACCGTAATAGCTGTTTGACATAAACTGATGTTACATAATTGTTCAGTTGTAGGGCGTGTTTGATTAATTTGGACTATTTAACTTATCTATCTTGAACAACATATCTTTATTTACATCTTTATTTAAGGTGCAGTTTAAAACTTTCACCAAAATCTACCAAGCGATGTTGGAGTAGTATTGCTCAGTCAAGATTTAGAAATATAATTGGACAGACGGGCGTAGGCGCCTAAAATTGGGAACTGCTAAATCCTTTTTTTAATTGAAAATTCAAGCATAAATACGGACGACAATTGAGTTTGAAATTTTGAATTAATGCACCCAAATAAGTACTTATGATGTTCGCTGACTTCCCATGCTTTTAAAAGATCCAAAAAGTAAACAATTAATCACACTATGCCTTAAAATTGGGAAAAACTCTTTAAGCATTACCATACACATTTTTGGTAGAAAGTGCAATAGCAGTCTCTATCAGCAGTCTTGAAGTGGTTAACAAACTTCTAGTGTCAACTACTCTTGGATTCTTGTCCATAAAAGGGGTCCTCCTGTGAAACTCCTGAACCTAAAATCGTGAAAGCAAATCAGGTAGAATAATATGTGCTCCAGGAATGTGTTCGGCGCCCAATAGTATGTACAGTTTCATGCAAGGAAGAACGAGTCTCCGCACTAATGTCATTACTATTGGATCTTTCAGCTATTTTTACAACCGATACCTCTGCCTGATTATCAGAATGGAATAACAGACAATAATGTTTAAATAAATTATACTAGACTTTAACTGCAAGCACAATAGGAACATGAAGAAAGAG
Source organism: Mytilus coruscus (assembly GCA_017311375.1). Taxonomy (NCBI): domain Eukaryota; kingdom Metazoa; phylum Mollusca; class Bivalvia; order Mytilida; family Mytilidae; genus Mytilus; species Mytilus coruscus. Next base: position 9,286,507 of record CM029602.1, on the reverse strand, counting down.
CTCCTTAAACTTAACTGTTTCAGATCAGAGAAAATGACCAACGTCCATAAAATAAATGTGACCTGAAAATAGCACCATATCCGACAGCTCCAGCTGCGTCAGCGTAAAGGTGGAATTAATAGATAATTTGATTTAGCAGCAATGCCTTGCAATTGAAGCAATAGACAAACAGATACCAAGATAAAAGGTCTAAACCGCTTTCTTTGGTAAGCCTGATAGAGTGGTTGGGCTTGCAGGTATACTTTGTCAAATCTGTACGCCGCCTTAAGAAGGCTCGTCCTGGACTACAACACATCATGCAAAGATTCTAATTCATGACTAAAGCTCACATAGAGTTACACTTTTCGAATTTTCATTGCCGGCAACGCAGAACCAATTTTATATGGTATAGGTTACGAGGTATCCGGGAACACATGATGTCAAAATAATATTCAGTCAGCTAATCAGTTCCCAGATTTTGAGGATAAAACTGTCAAAGGAATTTCTTAAAAAAGATACAAGTGTCTCCTATCGGAAAAGAGGAAGGTCAATTTAGATTGATACACCACTTGTGTTATCTCACGATTCATTCTGTAAATGATCATATTCCGGAAGCTAAAAGCGTGTTATATTATGCTACAGAAAAATAAAACAACACTTTATAAATTAAATGCGTCCCAAGCGCTTTTCTGGATTTACCTTCATCAAAGCCAAATATTGTTGATGATGCTGTCCGACTGATGGTATTACTTGATCGTAATTATGAACTCTGTCAATTATTTGGACTATCGATTATTAGGTATAGATAGGAAAATACAGCTTTCTTTTACAAACTCGACATCTAACAAAGTCAATCCGAATCATTTTGCAAAGAATTCCACTCAAACCGGTGGTAGGGGCCGTCTTAAATTTGCAGTGGGGTGAGAGTTCTTTCTTGCTTCGTGTTGAAGGCATCACTGTGACTTTGAGATGAAGAACAGCAATAAAAGGGCTTTTCTTTACTTTTTCTGTGTTTTGTTTGCTGTGCATTTACTGATTATGCGTCACTGATGGATACCCCATATCCTTTGTTTTCTATTGGTACTTCTTGATCTATTTTTGAAAACTTTTCAACAGTTTTGCAAGCCAAAATCAATCTAAATCTTTGGCATATGATTCATATTTTAGTTGATTATCTTTTGTAGGTTTTGCAGGCAGGACATTTTCAGATTGTTTTTAACCTCTGTAAAACAGTAGGAGTGCCAACTAAGGATACACTTGTCTTGTACTCTTAGACACTGTATTTGAGTCAGTCCTGATGGAAGCAAGGTTTTAGAGGAAAACGTTTTCGGCACAGAATGCCCAACAAATAGGGCATTAGGACAGAAGCCCAACAACTAGAAACAGAAGCCCAATTAACTAGGCATAGATAATTACCTCAGCCCAAATATTAGGTCGAAATATTTTCACAGGTCTATCGAAAATATCACTACTTGACAATAAAATTTGTGGTCATTTTATATCATTTTCATTATGATGAGCTTAAAATGCCATAATAACTGTGTAATACATAAATGTAAAATATGACTTGTAAATCTAAACAAACATATTTAACTTTTTGCCCGAATACTATTATAGTATTTTAGGTAGCCCTCATGTTAAAATGTACTTCATCTTTTCAAAAATCAAATGGTTTACTCTTCTCTGACCAAAACCAGAATGCTTTCTGAAGTACACATTATTCATTCTATTTTCTTAAAAGAGTTCGATAAAAAGATTTCAATTCATCACACGTTTTATTAAACCACTGAAAATCTACCTTATATCTAATTATCTTTTGTTGGGACAAAGGCTGAAAATTTGACAGATAATAACTTTGTTTAACTTCCTAACAAAACGCAACTTCATTGGCACTTCAATTACTCATCTGTCTACATCCTACACTGAAACTGCAGAATTACATTAATCAGGCTACAGTGTTCCGTACATTCTTAACCACAGCTTTTATCTTATCCAGATTATGCCCAGGGTAACCTCGCAATAAAATTTGCTCTCTTGGGATATCGCAACCTAGATTCATGCTAACTCACTTAAAAGATTTAAATCTACATATAAATGAATGGCCTACTATCATCGTTTTACGACCATTTTTTCAGCGTAAAATAAATACACTGTTTTAAAACCACGCCGTTAATTTAGGTCAGCACAGCAGAACAAAAGAAAAATAATTAAAATTTGTAAAAGACGAACGAAGTTGTAGATTTATAAAACGCGTTTATTTCAGTGAAGTAACTTTATTAAAACAGTACTTGAGATTTTAGTGCACAAACCATTTCTCTAAACCAGATAAAATCAATGAAATAATTTTTCTCTTCCTTTGTTTCTTAAATGAGGATGTTGTCTAAAAAGACCTCTCATCGCAAAAACATAACATAAGTACTTTCCATTTTCTATACATTAATCAGCTTCAATCAAATTTATAAGTCATACATATAGAATAATAACATTTTTGTTTTGATACTGACTTTATCAGCAAGAATACCAAGCGAGCCCGCTAGGACGAGATGGTATTCGAGCTGATGAAGTCAGTATCAAAAATTAAATGCCATTATTCTTTTATCGGCAATCTGTCTTAACTCTATGTTTTTTTTTGTAAAGAATAAGAAGTAAAATGAAATAATAAGTAAAACTACTTTTACGTGTACAAAACGTTGGGTTCGTTGTTCGGTTGTATGAATGAAGTCGCGTGCATTTCATTGATAAATTGAAGCGGATGGACAAGAATATGTGACGTTACTGCACTGATACATGACGTCATCGCCTAATATTTTCGAGTATCAAGTCCTGTCCATGATATTGAAAATATTAGGAAGCAAGATCAAAGGGAAATGTTGTAATTGCCGATAAACTATTTTATAATCACAAGAAAGCTGCACATATTGTTTGCCATTGCACGTAGGTAGCAAAAGTCTCGAATTGTTTGTATTGTTGAGACAGTATATGTATGTCTTCAATTTAAAAATGATATGGCATTTATGAAAGCGCGAATTGAAAATGGCTACTAGTGTCTGTCACCTAATTGAACATCTGAATTAACTTCTTAAAACTATATTATCTTGATGCTACAAAACACACAGTAATCTAATACAAAGATTATTTTGCTATTTTAAACAATAGTTAACTGTCGTAGGAGCTAAATTCAAGTGATCATAGAACGAAATACTATATTACAAGACACTGAAGATAAACAGATGCCGAACATACATGTAAATTAAAATTTTTATTAAAAAGTGTTTTTAATTCAAACTCTTTTGGGGACCTGTTTATATAGAAACCTGCATCGTATAAAATCGTACTTTTTATATTTATTCGTATATTCTTTTGAATTTATACCTAAAATACGATTTTAGTGAAAAAAGATTGTTTTCACGTATAATCCGATAATAAATGACAAACGAAAAACCAACAAAACTTTAATTGATTAAAGCGCTGACGATCCCTTAATAAAGGAATAATCAAAGATAATATCTAGTGCAAGTCACTAGTCTTGACATAATTCGTTCTTCCTTGTTTAACAAACAAATCTGAACACATTTCGAGTGACAGCTGATTTATAATAAATTTGGTATAGCTATTAACATTTTGAAGAGTTTAAACTAACTGAAACTTTACGTTCTTTACAACTTCAAATAATGCTTTATCAGGAGAAAGATACTTATGCAGTAATATATCAATTGGCCAATACGATTTTATAATGTCTTTTATATTTAGATGGATAATACATGTCGTAATCACCACTTAAAACAGATTAAAATGGATTGTCACGTCAGGTTACAAATTATGCAACATTTTTAAGCCGTTATTCTAAGTTTCAAAAGAATACTGTTATAACAAACTCACCTCTTCTCGTCCAATGAAAAATCAGTGTTTTTCTTCTATTTCTTATAGTGCATGGCTTACCATGCACTTTAAAATACTATACATGGATGAGTTTTCATTGCAGATTAATTATTATGATGAACTCTAAATAAGTACACTAACAATATATTGATAACTTGAGATAAAACATCTTATTATAAAAGAGAATAGTATTGAGTTCAAAATTGAAAAGGATGCTAAAATATGTATGTTTGCTTAAAATGGTGGTCGCTGTTCTCAAAACGCATATGAAAACAACATTCTCATCTTAATAAACTCTGACACAAGGAAACGATAAGAGTTGACATCATGAACCATTTAGACCCATAGCTAGAAAAACTAGTAAATTAAAAAGAATAAGGTTTCAGTGGTCTTTGATAATTCTGCATCGTATATAATCGTAGTTTTTTTAAAGATAAGTATATTTTCTTTTGAATTCATACATCCAGCGAAGGATTCTTTCAACAGACATAGTATGATTTTAGTAAAAAAATTGTTTTCATGTATAATCCGATATTAAATGGCAAACGAAAAACCAACAATACTTTAATTGATTAAAGCGCTGATGACCCTTAATAAAGATATAATCAAGATAATATCTAGTGCAAGTCACTAGTCTTGACATAATTCGTTCTTCCTTGTTTAAAAACAAATCGGAACGCCCTGTATCAACAAATTTCGAGTGACAGCTGATTCATAATAAAATTGATATAGCTATCAACATTTTTGAAGAGATTAAAATAACTGAAACTTTACGTTCTTTACGACTTCAAATAATGCCTTGTCAGGAGAAGGATACTTATGCAGTAATATATCAATTGGCAAATACAGTTTTATAATGTCTTTGTCAGAAGTCGTTACGTACACACATGTTGTAGATAAAAATTAAATTGCCGGGAGGTTACTTTCTTTGATCGTTTAAATCTGCAAAATATAATGAATATTATTGACCTTTATTTTATTGAATATTCAGACTGTACCCCGAAAAACTCCCACATTTAAAATAAAATGCTAGTTTTACCACTAAAATTGATGGAATCGGTATCTTTTCGTATTTATGAATTCAAATACGAAATAGTAAAGCTCTCAACTAATAAAGGACTTCTTTTACACATTTTGTACACGAATAAATTTGTAAAAATTGAAAATTTAAGATGTTTAAAATATATACTGGAATTGTGATGCGATTATTAAAGCTGTAAAATTTCTTCTCTCCTTAACAACATTGATGTACGCTTCGACAATAAAGTTTATCGACAGGTTATAGGTATTCCCTGGTCACCATTTGTGCCCATTTACAGCAAACTTGTTTCTGTATTGTTATACTCAGTAAAGAACCATCTTTTATCCATTTAAGCAATCATTTAATAGCCCTTACTAATATCTTTATGATGCATGTGCTTTAAACAAAAACCCAAAATTTCTATACTGAGGACTTTTATCAAAGGAACTTATTTTCAATGAACTAAGCATACACAGCAATCATTTTTTTCTATGTTGGATATTTCAGTTTCACACGGAAAAGTCTATAAAAATTACGACACAAGTGACGATTTTCTTTCCCTATTGTAATTCTAAATTTTGTAAACGGTGATGTTCTTTTGTCCATTCTAACGTTGTGTATTTTCCCCATTCATTCTCTATGCCTGTGTCTGTAGTACGGTCTTAGACTTTAATTAACGTACTACACGTATCACTGGTACATTACTATGTCAAGGAACTCGTTACCACAAATTGCATTACACTATTAAAACTAGTTTCATAGATACATAGATTTGGTTTGGAAGTTAGACTGTACCTTAAAATTTCATATTACAAACGTGATATCACACCAAAGTTTTACGATAGTGTTGTTTATAGAGCCTGTAAATTTGAATATGATCCATATCTATCATAAACTTATTCTTAAAGGTTGTATTAAACACCTTATGTAAGATATGTGAATCCTATTTTGTCATTAGTACTAACATTGAATTTGGTGTTGAAATATTAAACATAACTAACTATGTACTGTTATACAGCTATGAATTTATTTTATCTCACATCCTGTCGAAACTATGTACTTAAAGTTTGGCATTGCAAAAGTGCATGATTTTCTTAGACTGTCTATGACGTCTATACGCTCAATCTGTTGAATGTTTTTATTCAGGTTTAGCTAGCCATAAAACCGGTTCAACTCACCATTTTTTCATAAAATGTCCTGTACCAAGTCAGGAATATGGCAGTTGTTATCAGACAGTCCGTTTCTATGTTTGCTTTTGTTGTAGTTCAGTGTTTCTGCTTTTCTGTTGTTTTCCTCTTATAGTTGATGTGTTTCCCTCGGTTTTAGTTTGTTACCCGGATTTGTTTTGCTAAATCGAATTATGACAATTGGACAGCGGTATACTTCTGTTGCCTTTATTTATTGATTCTTCAGTCTGGGAGAACATGACTAATCTATTAGTTATTTTGGCTTTGAATTAGCTCTCAATTAATTCGAGTACTCATTTATTGGTGCTTGGCGTCTTTTGTCTTTATGTTAGTTGCTGTTTGTGTATCGTGCCAAGCTGACGAGTAAAGCCATTTCCAACTGATGCTTTTCCCATTTTGTTCTTATATTGCAGTTATACCACTGTCCTCTGTCGGCGGGAACTTAAATGCTCACACACATGTTTAACCCGCTACATCTTGATTTGCTTTTCCCTAGTCAGAAGCCTTTAATTCAGTAATTGTCGTTTGTTTATATGTGTGTCATATTTGTTTCTCGTAAATATTTTTGGTCATAACCAAGGTGTTTGTTTTCTCGTTTAGCCTAGTCTCATGCCAGGTTCCTTAATTGATGACTGTACGGTTTGGGTTTTCTAATTAGTGAAAACCGCCGGGTTGCCGATAGTTGCCTACATCCATGTCATTTGGACTCTGTAGGATATTTGTCTGATTGGCATTCATATAACATTAACTTATTTTTATGTTATTAGTAAAGAGAGGCGTAAGATACCAAAAGGGTCATTCAAACTCAAAAGACGAAAATAAACAAAGAGAACGCCATGACTAAGAAAGAAAAAGACAAACAGACAAACAGACAAACAATAGTTCATAGAACACAACATAGAAAACTAAAGACTGAGCAACACGAACCCCACCACATTTAAATACAACAACTAACACATATTTAATACAATGACGAAAAGAAAGAAGACCAAACTAGATGTGACACCAGACAACTATAACATGGGAAATAAGGAAATACAATTAAGCCTTGTGTATAAAGGTTTGTACGCATACTTTTGGCGTTTTTATATTTAGACGGACAATACATGTCGTAATCATTACTTAAAACAAATTAAAATGGATTGTCACGTCTGGTTACAAATTATGTTACATTTAAAAACATTATTCTAAGTTTCATAAGAATACTGTAAAACAAACTCACCTCTTCTCGTCCAATAGAAAATCAGTGTTTTCTTCTATTGCTCATAGTACATGGCTACCATGCACTATAAAATACTATACCTATTACAATATATTGGTAACCTGAGACAAAACATGTTGTTATAATGAAGAATAATGTTGGGTTCAAAATTGACAAGGATTCTAAAATATGTATTTCTGTTTGAAATGGTGGTTGCTTTTCTCAGAACGCATTGAAAACATTATTCTAATCTAAATAAACTCTGACACAAAGTAACGATAAAATTAAACTATTTAGACTCATAGCTAGAAAAATAAGTAAATTTAAAAAAAAAAAAAAAAAAGTTTCAAAAAAAGGGGTCTCACGTCTAGGAAGGAAATCACCAGATCTATAAATAAAGAGAAGAAATAAATTATAAGCATTGATTTGTAAATATATGTATATTTCTATGTCTGCATACATTAACATAATATTTGCATACTCTTTTCAATCCGAGATTTCATCTAGTGTAGCAAAATAATGACTGAAATTTTCACTACTCAAACAATCAAATGATCCACCAATAATCCGCATATATTCAAAAAATGTCGATTCAAGGAAGCTCTTTTCATGTCTTTTTGAATTACTTAACAACTTAAAAAGTATGACTTAATATTCTAAATGTCATTGGTAATAGAAGTTGTATGCTGTCGGGATATTTATGTAGTAACCGGTACCATTGTTGTGTTGAAGGCAGTTTCCTATAAATGATCAATTATTTAAAGGACTTACTGAAGTAAGGATTCAAAGTGGTGAGGTTGGTGTCATCCCACGATGGAATATCTGTTCATAGATTACCACAGATATATTTTAATTGATGAGACCACAATTCCGTCCTCTTTCCCTTGATTGTGACATCACTGAAGAGACTAATAACCGGCTTTGATTTGCGTACCTAACGGTAGCACCTTATAAGTTCAACCCTGTTTTTGGTGCGATTCGTTTTCTCAGTCCTTGTTTTCTTTGTAATGTTTTGTGAACTTTTTCTGTTTTTGGTCGTCTTTCGTTTTAACGGTGTCAGTATTTTTAGACATATGAGTTTGGATGACCCTTTGGTATCTACCGTCTAACTTTTGAATAGATTATTTTTCCACTCGGCATTTGGTATCATGTGAAGAGGGGTGGAGTAGGAGAATTTGTTTGCAGATTGACTGTTCATTTTCATATATTACTACGCAAACTTATATTTATTCAGCGGCCTTGCCGTGCGAAACATATTTTCGCTTTTGTTCACAATTGTTCCCTGTATTTAGCAGAATATTATTTTTATCCTGTATTATGCAAAGTATTTTTATTTGAAAGCGTTCACCAGGCCAGAATATTTTATTCAGGTGACGTCAATGGATTATAAACATTAAGCGTGTACAGCTTTTAAGTCACATTTCAATTTTGAATCTGCTTTCACATTAATATTGCCATAACATAATTTTATTAAACAAATTACATGAAATTTTGCACATTCAACTGGATATATTTTATAAGAGAAATTGATCTTTCGATGGGTTGTTGAGATATCAGTGGCTGGCAATGTTTTCAGGGTCATTGAAGTAGTATTGACAGAATCCAACAAGCTATACTATAAAGGTGCTTGCAATTAGACAAACACAAATAATTTTTGAAATACTTATTTGTTTATCAATACCAATGGTAATTATAAATCAAAAGTTATTATATCCAATCTTAGAATGTAGCAATATGCAACAGGATATGAAAACCATATTCTGGCCACACTATTGAATATTTGAAATTGGAAAATAAATGGTTCAAAATGCCTATTTCAATGTTTCTGAGTTAGTTCATTCAATACTAGACAAAACTTTAAATACACATAAAGACTACTATTATGGATAGTTATAATGAACTATTTGAGTATTTTTACATTATAAACTTTTCTAATTTGTAAAAAGTATAACAAAATACCACACACAAGGTAAATTCAAAAGGGAAGTCCATAAAACTGACAAAATCAAACGTTAGACTTTATCAACCAACAGAACGGATGGAAAATAAAACTGTCATATTCCTGAATTGGTACAGGCATTTCCCAAAGAAAAGGTGGGTTAAACCTGTTTTAAAGCTAGCCAAACCTCTCACAGACATACAACACAACTGACTAAAACATTCAAACAAAATACAAATAAATCTATCAGAGACGCACTGGAAACGCCCAATGTTAAAAACGCGATAGCTATTTTGCCCTGACACCAATGACGTTCTACAAAGTCTGAGTAGCAGCTGCAAGCTCTTAAATATCTATTGAGCTAACAAGTACATGCTCCATACGGGGTGAAGTATATATATATTGCTGGTAAGATGTAGAAATTGAAATAGGTTGTTTTTCATAGATTCTGGTATTGAGATGACCGCTGTTGTTAAATTCGAAGTATATGTCTAAGAAAGCGGCAGAGGATTTCAAATATGTGTTTTTAATCTCTAGGAGGATACATTTATCATTTGTTAATTGGACCAAATCAGAAACGTTGGGATTGTTATTTAAAGGAACATCTTTAAGATACCTGTATGTGAAATTAAATGATCTTCCTTCTTTGATCTTCATGTTTTAACAAGTGGCTGAAGTAAATCCGACACATACGAAAATATAAAAGGTTGGCCAGGAGAAATGCACAGTTGTTTCACATAGAAATGACGACAATCTGCTGACAATTCTATCTCCAAATCAACAAATATGCTGTCAAAGAGAAACCCCAGCATATTGATCACTTGTTCTTCGGTGAAGCATGTAAAACCATTCAAACAGGAAAACCAACGGTCTAATAAGCATTTATTTTCGGGCTAATTTTAACAAAGTATGCCAAATGATATCTCAAAACAATAAATTTGTAGCGTATGGTACCATTTTATGAAGGAAAGCATTGTGGATAATTTCTTTAAGATGGGTTTTCAATTTATCATGTGGTATGGTGGTGTTAAGAGTGAACAAATGGATGGTTTTGATAAATTGGATGACAGAGATTTAAAATTTCCAGAAGTTCTTTTGAGTTTTGAGAATCCACATATGGTTAATGCCACAACGCGAGTAAACAGTGTTACAGTATTTATGTAATCCCTCTTTCACTGCTGACAATTTTTTGTTAATCTAATGGACAAGTTTAACAAAAATACCGAGCTCAAATTCAAAAGGGAAGTCCATAAAACTGACAAAATCAAACGTTATCAAACATGGAACTAGTTTGTCTGAAATATGTCCTACTTTTTAGTATATAAATTTTGACTAGGCCTGGATGAGTCGTTCAATGCCCTTTACAGAGCACTTATACTCATATGTACTGAAGTTCCATCATATCTTAAAACTTGAAAAGCTTGGACTAGGTACAGAAATTTCTGAAGAAAATGGTGGGTTAAACCTGGTTTTATATCTAGCTAAACCTCCCATGTACACGATGATTTTTAAAGTTCCATTATATTGACAAAATTGGGTGAGCAAACCAAACAGACATAAAAGGTTAAGGATGTTTGCTACCCTGTTTCAAAATAACAAGCTTTTACAAAGACTGTTATAAATTGATAGTATATAAATAAAGGAATTAAAAAGCAGAAAAAAGAAGGGTTCGTGTTCTTGTTTTCCAGATATAAGCCATTAAAAATTTGGCGGGAAATGATTCTCTCTAGATTTTACATACATTTAACATTGGCATCTTTTTTCTTTCAAAAACTATGAAAAAATAACAAGGATTTTATAAGATTTTCAAAGATGGCATTTTAAACTATATGTAATCAAATTATGGAAAGAAAAGTAGGGGTTAGCGGGTAAATTTTTAATGGCACTACATGGATAAAACCAGAGGATTCCAAAATTAAAAACAAGAGGAGCAAAATCCTTAATGCAACAATAATTGGTAACCAGCAGCATACACTTTGAAACATACATCACAGGCATACAACACAACTGACTAAACAATTCAAACAACCATCTGTACCCGTGGTATTCAAAATGTTTATATGAAAGTTGGGATCAAAACAGACGCCAAAGGTTTGGTTATTTTTAATATAACAATTTCTATATAGCGTAGCTTTAATTAAATGAAAATTGCGGGTCATTTTCATTCTACTTGAGTAGAACGGTATGAAGTATACTTCCTACAAATGAATGATCAAGTCAATGTTGATATTTATTATATATTTAATTCTTCATCTGCATTTGTAAATCAACGTGTGCTTTATAAAATGGCAAAGTACTAGATTCATAATTAAGGTATACAAATAAGTTTTTTCTGTAAAAGAACTTCACAATAGATTTAATACAAAATGGAAATTCAATTTAAAACAAATTCGTTAATACTTGAAGAAAAACATATCAATGCATATGATGCATATTAATATATAACGGACATTATAACATAATGAACCACATTTAAAATATTACATGTATTACTAGAGGTTGTTCCATTTTCTTAACCATTGGATTATTTCTAATTTCTGTAGCATGGTATCTTTTTATTCTGCGTATCCTTTGTTGTCATGTGCCATTTTATTTGGAAAAGATCCGTTAACATCATGTGACATCATATCTTGATTGAATATAACTTTTTCTCAACTTCTGAATTTTATGAGGTCCACATAAAGAAAGAACAACAGGAAGCAAAAATATAGCATGTCCAAGACCAAACAAGATAACCAACAGCATAATTTTGAAAAGGAAGTAAAAACATAGGACTCTGCAAAAGCCAAGGTAATAATACCAACCAACGAGGACATAGCTCCATTGAAGATAGGCCCACCAGATCGAACAATTGCTTCAAATACTCGTACATTCCTGTTTTCCCTTCAACTGTTAAAATGCATGACAAATATGCGTACTGTGATCAACAGAAAATCCAACACTCATAATAATTAGAACCATAGTAAATGAACTAAGTGAAAGTCCCCATAGATACATGAACCCGAATAATCCTATCATGATAAACGCCATCGAAAGTGTAACAAATACTACTACCAATGGATGCGACATGAAAATGATCGTAACTAAAAGCACCGAAACAACAGAAATCCCAACTGTTTTGACTGTGTTTGGAAGGACAGCAACATATTGCTCAAAATAAATATAGGCTGGGAAAAGGCAAAACATTCATGGACGATTCTATTGTATCTCGAATTCTTAACATGAGTTTACCTTGTTGGTAGGAATCTCTGATACTTTGAGTGCTTACATGGAATCGGGAATGAATAATAGTGCATTTTTGTCAAATATTACATCATTTGAATATACAGAGTTGGTCGACAGATATGACTTTAACCCCAAACAAAAAGCTGTTCGGAAGAATTACGATACAAATTCGACGACCTATAAGCAGAGAGCCAACTGAAATCATTACCACTGTCTATTTCAATATCTTGCTTAACTTTTCTCAATAGGCTCTCTATTTCATTTTGTGTAGTCATTGACGAATAGTCAACTTTTCCTGAAACAACTAGAGAAATAATGAAGGTAGATGCAAAGTAATCGTAATCCCATGTTCTATATGAGTGATAGTACGAAGACGGAGACACTACATTACGAAGGAACAGACCTTGTTTTAGATGGATTGCACCATATATGGATACCCTAAGTATACCAGAAATGTTATCAATATTCCAATTTTCATTGGAATCCATAAAACCAACTTCGGAAATACAACAGTCGGTATTTTTGGAGAAAACTTTCCTGGTCGCTTCTTGACGTAGGGGCTGACCCACTGCAAAACACTTTACGACAACAGTGTGCTCCTCGTCGTCTAATTCGTCTCTACTTTTCATTTTAAGGCAGGTCATGCAGTGCCTCTGAGCAGCCACTCTTTTTCTTGGATACTCATACAACCGAGGAAGAACGTCATTTGATTGACATAACACAGGAATACAGCCGAACCTATATTTACATAAAATAAAAAAAAATGTTTTACATACTTTACATGCAGCTCATTTGAATTGTTTGTTTGTGTTCATGTTGCTTAATTTTCAGGTTTTAAATATTTTAAAATATCAATCATTGTTAAATTTCTACTTCGGTTCATGCAAACACATATTCCTCTTCTAAGATAATTACAAATGACAAGAGTTTAGTATAGTCATTCGATGACATATATAATTAATTGCTCCAAAGAAAAAAAACTCATTAATTTCACATATAATGTAGTAGGCAAATGTTTTGATGAAAAATGGTACTGCAAAACATAGTGTTTGCTGATCTTGAAGAACAAGCAGTGTACCAAAAAGCATAGACATTTATAAATTTGTTTCTCCACTGTATGAGACATTCCTTTCATAAATTACAACTTATCCTACCTGAGTAAAAGCAAAATTCCTAACACTCTGGAATGGAGATAACATTCCCACGGCAAATGCTACTACATTCGTCAGAGATGTTATCGTAACAGCAACTCCACTTGATTGAACAGCTTTTCCAATACGAGTTTCAGGTGATTTACCAACAGGAGCATCTGAATGTGCTGACATCATAATAAACATATCATCAACTCCAATTCCTGATTGAAGAAAAACTTAACCTTTCAAAACCATTTTGTAAATTACAAATTAATACATTATAGTTAAGGATTTTCGTCAAAGCATGTTAGTAAAGTATATTTTGTTAGAATTTACATTCTTACATCTATGAACCTGCATTTTGTATTCAAAACATGATACAATGATACTTTATTGAAAAACGGTCACATACGAAGAAGATTATTGTAATTTACAATTTTTCACCCAGTTTTATATGATAAAGACATTTATAACTAACTGCGTTATCTATCTAGTGGTTACAATGTACAATATTCTGACTGAAAGCAATTGACATGTTTATTAGGTGCGAAAACAACTTTCCTTAACCTACTGAATGAGCGTGATCACTCGGAGATAGCATAAGTCAAGTAGTAAAAAATATACAACTCGTCTCATCATATTTACCCACGTTAAATCATTTTCGTTTAGAATGAACAAAGTCTAATAACTCTATAATAGTTGAAGGAAAAGTCTGTCAAAATGAAACCTTATAGTGTTAACGTCCGTGTCAAAGTAAGAAGACATCAACAATGATATGGTAACTAAATTACGATGTAGGACAAAGTCGAAGTACATTTTTCTGTAATGACAAATATATAAATTCTTCAAATCGTAAGGTAGCATCATGATAACTGACAGTGTGCAAGCCTTTCTTTTAAAGATTGATCAAAACATATTTGAAAGATATCAAGGTTTGCTCGAACAGACAGAGGTAAAACGTTTCGTATTCCATACTTTTATAAATATTACCATTACAATGTCACTTTTTACATTAAATATCAAATGTAAAACAAGTATATTATGTTGAATGCTTGAATATATTTTACGAAATGCATAATTTATTATACTTCTTACCAAGTACTAAAATGGCATTACTCCAACAATATTGACAAACTCGATTTGTAAAGCACCACCAAGTCCAAACGCTCCTAAAATTGCTAGCCCACTTGCAAAAACACCGGCACGACCTAAGTGACCTCTTTGTGATACACAGTTACCACCAGCCGAGACGAACGAAGCATACGAAATCATCAAGGAAAAGGTCCAAGAAAAATAAAATACATCGCCAACAGTGTTTTCATCCAGTTCATGACCAAGGGAATCTGAATTTGCAAAGGCAATACTAAGATTTCTAGACGGAAAAGATCTGAATGCTTTTACGAATTCTTCTTCCCACTTTGATGCTAAAGAACTGTATTTATTACTATCTTGACGCAAGTAAAACATCATTTTCAGCGCTTGCACTGAAGTTATGATATCATCATCATTTGTATGAACGCCACCAAATATGTGATTCAAATTTATGATACTTCCGTCGTCCATTCTAAATTTAGGATATGATATGTTATGACGTTCTACTTGAAGCCAGAAGTAATCAGAAAACAAAATGCATAACTAGCAAAACATGTACCATTTCGTCTAGCACACAGCTGTTTGTAGGAGTAGTTCATGTCTTCATCTGTAATGGTAACATTATACATTGTTGCTACTATTTTATTAATATCTGTCTGAAATGTCATGTTTAGTATATCTTTTCCTCCGGTGCTTTCATAATGATACTTCCATATCTGCCGAGGTCAAGTAAACTCTGCTCGTAGAAATTTGAACCGGTATAATCGTTAAAGTATTTCTTTAACAAAAGACTGTCTTGATGTGCTTGACTGTTACTCGGGGTATAAACCATTAATTCACGTGTGAACTGTATCCATCGAATGTTTATTCCTAGAAGTCCGTTTAGAAGAATACTAAAATAATTGCTGATACAGCATTTCTGGATATAAATTGTCCATACTTGTTAAATGCATGAGCAAGATGGTCGTCAAGGGCTTTAGACATGAACATATTATCTGAAGAAAGATTTTATGAATATATATATATATTATGCATTTTACTTTCGGGTCTTTAATATGTATGCATAAATGGTCGTCATCATGAAAAAGTAGATTACTATCATTTATATAACTAATTAGATTATTTCATGTTTTTCAACTACTGTAAATGTAAAACATATAGGATTACAATAACCGCATAAAAGGATACGCGCTCACAAATGAGTTTAACTCAATACATTCTTTATAAACCTGTCCAAGATACGGAGCAGTACATCAGTGTTTTGTCATAGGCTGCTGTTTGCATTATTTGTTTTTGTTTGTTTGATTTGTTTTGAATATATAAAACGTTCGGTTTTCTGCTTTGAAAAGCTTTACATTTTGTCATTTCGACGCCTTTATATCTTACTATACCGAATGAGTGTTGTTCATTGTTGAAGGTCAACCAGTGCCTTTTATGTGTTTCTTTGGTCTCTAGTGGAAAGTTGTCTCATTGGCAGTCATATCACAGTTTATTTACAGATCAGTTTTATTTGATTTTATAATAACCCCATTCTCTTGCGTCTTTGAGCCGTGAAAGATTATATTGAAATGTAATAGTAACCGATATGGATGCATTTTTTTTAAATTTCAGAACACCTAAAGTGACTCCAAGTCATGGACTTGATTCTTGATACTTGACTATGAAGGATGCTTTTCAATAGTCAATAAAGGAGAAGTTATTAGGGCGAATCATAAACCATAAGTCGATTTTCGAAGGAAGAAAAGATAGTATAATTTTTCACAAACAAGAACATAATGAGCTATAGGAGACCCGACCAACGGCGGATGGTTTGCAGATCCTTTTCTTCTCGTTACATTCCCGTTATATTTCTCTTATCCTACGCTTATGAGACATCATCTTTTCTTGCTTATTATTTCTATGTAAGAGTAAGTCTGTTTGTGGACAACTTGAAAGATTGAGAAAGAGATTCTAAATGTATTGCTGTATAAATAATGTAACTTATAATACGATAAAAACTTTATATAAAAGGCCATGATATTCAAAGTCTTATTTAATATTGAAATAAAGATAATATATTTACAATAGAATTATGACTTCTGAAAATTCCTTCTTTCTGTAATTTATTTTCTTTTTAATTTAACAAGATATTTCAAAATTGATCGCTTTTTCCATGTTCTACACAGAGTTTTGTACGTCGGTAAATAAGTGTTGTTTCGTTTTGTATGCAACTGCTTGATTTTTGCATTGTTGACTTATTTTCTTGGTTTAGTTTTCGATATATATTGTGGTATGTGCTCGTGTCATAATAGCCCATTTATTTAAAAATGTTGTTGACTAAATTATTAAGACAGCACATATTTTGATTTGAAAATAATTTGATTATAGTAGGGGTTTAATAGTTTGCAATGAATCTGATTACAATAATGGCATAAATTAATATTCAGAATTAGAATAGAACAACCAACTCTTTGCACAGAAAAAAGTAATCATCTGCTTCAGAAAAGAACTTTTACTGCGCATGTGTTATTCGTCATATGGTATTACTCTAAAATTTTAATGCTGCAAGAATCCTCTAATTATATAATCAAACGTCTTGAAGAATTAACATTCATAATAGGCATTGCATAAAATTAATACAAAATGATAGTTCTACATGATTACAGTTTAAAATTCTTACTTACCTGTTCTTGTTTACCTTGTAATATATGTAATGTATGAGACCAACCATCAACAGATATATATCGGAAATCAACTTCCCGAAAAAACAAGGAAAAATTCTACTTTTATATGATTGGTCAAGGGTTAAGCACACTGGCGGACCAAGACCTGCCTTCACAGAACTAATTACGGTGATAGATAAAACAAAAGATAAATGTCATAATTTGCAGTCTGGTTTAAAGTACGCAGAATTAACTGAGATAACATTTCTTACGGAGATCTTCTATATGTTTAAATTGGTCACATGGTTATTGGTGTATTCATTTTAAGTTTTCTTTGAGTCAATACTTGATTTCAGAAGAAAATGTTGCATGATAATTTTACAACGAAACGAACCTTGAAAATATTAGAATTTTGCCTCATAACAATAAGTAATTTGACTTGTGCTCCAAGTACCAATCCTATCCTATCTAGTTGTAATTGCTGTCGAAAAGGTAAACTCCGACTGTCAGCATATAACAGAGAACATGTCCCTTTCCTGAATATTCATACAAGTGGATCATAAAATGACCACCTAATTTTACACTGACATTATACTTGTATAACTGTTTTTGTCAGTCTAGTAAACCTTTAGTTAATCAATTAGACTTTGAATGCGTTAAATGAAATAATGTATTAGTCTATAGAAAGCTTTCGAGAAAAAAACCTACTGCGAGAAAGAAATTAAAGTATTACATATAAAATCATTTAATTTATTTGATAATCTATCATCATCGCTTTTTGAAATTGATCACACAAAAAAAATCAAAATATTTTACATGCAAAATACATTCGGTCATTTTAAACACTGTCTTCAGATGCAAAAAAAAAATAGTGTCATAATTACTATGAAGAACAATGATCAGGCAGTTCATTTTCAACTATAATAGAATAAATTATAAAAGGTAGCATTTTATTATTAACAACGAATATGTTTAAAGCCTTTGAAATCTAATCGTAAAAGCTATAAATTCAACAAGGCATATTGAATAGAATGAGAGAAGTATATACTTTAAACAAAAATCACATAAAATAATAAAGAAGAAAGTGTCCATGAGACACAGATGCCCCGCTAGTAAATATGAAAGAGTCAATATACTAATGTATAGCCTATTGACGTTTTGTATTCTTTACAACTTAATAACATTTGTTTCTGTTTGTTGCCATTAGAGATTGTTCGGGGTTTGAGTGTTGTCATTGTTGAATAGCAAACAGATATGGGGATGTTACTGTTTGAGTTTTTTCTCGCTTTTTATGTATGATATAGTGTTTCAAAATCGAACTTGAAATGTGTTCAGGCAAATGCAAATTTGGCAGTTTATAAACGGGCATGAAACAAGAACGGTGATAGTAATTTTACCCAAATTCCAACATGATCTATATTTGGTGGTGATATGCACTAGGTATTAGTTTCACCACATTTAGTTTCGGCATAGAAAAGTTAGAGTGCTGTTTCGGCAAATTCAGCGATATTTCTATTTATAAAGGGACCTAACACAAGAACGGTGATAGTGACGACATGAAATTCAAATTTGATACCTATTTGGTAGTAATAAGCATTGTATAAATTTCATAACTTTTGGTGAGGAAAACTAAATTTAGAGAACGGAAACCAATTTCGGACGTACATACGGACAGACGTACAGACAGATAAGGGTAAACCGTAATGTCCCTTTCAAAGCTTCAAAGCTTCAAGCTTTTTTGTCAGCAGCCAGTGGTAATTTCTAAAATAATGATCATGCTTAGAATGTCAAAGCGTGCAGTCTTGTTTTCTGTTAATTTAGCAAAGCCGCTTATGTACCTGGCTTCGGTGGTTTTTCCTATGTTCTTTTGTAAATCGATGATTTTGATAAACCATAGCGTATGCAAACAAATCTGTTAGTTCTCATTCTTTGTCACCCCACCCCAAAAAAAAAAGAAATACGTTTTCTGAGTGAGGATGCGACTGAATTTTAGCAGCTTTGAGTTCATTTGAGATTTATTTTTTACCTACATTTTATAACAAATGTCATTCAACCATCAGCCAATGTAACACAACCTTATAGGTAAAATGAATCATTTTCACAAGAGATGGAAATTATCGATTGTTTGTCCTTATTAGAAAATTAACGATGTGTATTAAGTTATGCTTCTATTTTTATGAAATATGAATACCTTTTGCCTTTACGGGACTGTCAAGCTATGATAAGGCTATATATGAAGCATATAGCCAGTGAACAGCAATACAGATGGAGATTACATAATCATTTTGCTGACAGGTCCTTTAACAAAGTGAATTTGCAATGACGTTTTGTGCGCATGAAATTTATGACTTGTAGTTTTCATATTTAAATCGTTTTAGATAAACTTGCAAATGATGAAAATGTCTCGATCAAGGTTATAGCCAACCAATGAATGTAATGTAGGAAGCTTTGGTTTTCCTTGTCAACCATTTACCAAAAACCCTTTGACTTAGTAGGTTATCTGGCAGCTAGAGATTGTTAGGACAACAGAGCAATATCAAGCTATTTATGTAACCTTGAATAAGCAAAGATATATAACCCACTTACCGATTTGTTATGTAAACTGGCGATAAAAGTTAGCAGACAATCTGCATACTTTCATATCAAAAGGTTTTGGTTTGATTGTCACTTTTGTTAATCTAAAGGGTATTTTATTTCATCTTAAATTACTTCAACTACGTCAACTTATCACAAACTTTTCAAAACTTACGGTTTTTTTTACTTTGAAACTGAACAAAATAAGTACTCTAGCAATTTGACATGCATTTTCTTATTCGATTAGTAACTTAATAAATCTTTTCAATTTCGTTTTATTTGATTTGTCTTTGCAATAGTTTTGATTTGAGCGCCATTCGTGAGTCTTATGTAGTCTGGCGTCCCATATCATAAGCCTGGTGGTATCTTTGATATTTTTTATTTTGCATAAACTGAATACAATGGTATTATGTAAGGAACTTCTTTTATTTTGTATTCTGAAAAGAGACAAAATAACCCTTAGTCTGACATTTCTTATTATTTTAAAAAAAAAAAAAAACATATTTGTGCTTATTAGAAATTTAAATGACACTATGCCTAAATTTTAATGCACCTTTCACTGTTTCCTGAACACCGAAGTATAACATAAGCCAATACGCATTTTTCAAATTTATTTGATACACAAACAAGGTTTGATTGCAGGACGGAAAACATGGTAAAGGGTAAAAAGAAGCGAAAGATACAAAGGGATATTCAAACTCATTAGTCGAAAACAAACTGACAATGAGTCAATGCTGGCAAAAACAAAACAAAACCAAAAACAAAACCCCAAAACTAAAAACTTAGCAGAACGAACTCAACCAAAACCGGGGATGATATCATGTGCATCGGAAGGATGAGTGGATCCTGTTCCACATGTTACACCCGACGATATATTGTTCGTGCAAGTAAAACCGGTGATAAATCTAATTCAGTAGGTTGCATTCGAGGAGCAGTTGGCTAGATTGACGTTACGACAATTAGAAGATATACGTTGTCATCAGTGAAACAGATATTCCATAACAGTTGACCAATAGCGATGGCGTCCATAAAATTATCAAAGTGATAAACCCGACCTTACAACTGGGAAATCTTGTTTCAATAAGTCCTTTAAGTAATTGATAATTTTAGGATACTGCCTACAACACAAGAATTGTGCTGATCACTGCATAAATGTGCCCAACAACAAGCGAATTCTATTACCTTTGATCCTTTGGTAATATTTAGCTTAACTTTTCTTCAAGCTATTTAGTATTTTAAAAGAAAACATAAAACATATGTTCCTTAAACGATTCTAATTTTAATGTCTCAGGAATTTATGCCGAACTTTTGGGTATTAAAGCGTTCTTGTAGGCATCAAACCTCTATCATGAAATCATGATATCAAATGCAAGTTTTGAAATATCGTATATACTCCATATACAGATGCTGGAATTGCACTTTATAGAAATGGAAAGTTCACAGTTGGGAAGCTAAAATCAGCTCTTTTGTCATAACGTTTTGGTCTCAACCAACCCACTGTTAATTTCTAGATGTAAGTAAATATATGAGGCAAAATTAACTGTATCTGTTGTATCCTTTATTTCAAGTTCGAAGAAATATATGCATTCATCATAGTCACCAGACTTTGTATTATGAGAGGAGTTCATCTATATAGCGGAACGTGAAGGTAAAGGATAATGCTAGCTTCTTTTGTTGGTTCCTTCGAACTGCCGGTTGTTTGTTGAAAACAATTCCTCCAAACGTAACAAATATATTGTCAAGAAATCAACTTGATTTAGTTTCCGAGAATTTTCTGTTTAGATTAGAGTGACATTACCCTCCTTAAATCAAGATTGTTGTGTCTACGTTGAGACGATGTAAAGGTAATATATGTAAGTTGAATAATTAGTCGAAATATCAAACACAAACATGGAAATAAAGGTTAAGGTTATAACATTAACTCTTAATGTGAAGGAATTTTTGGGTTGTCAGATTATGCATCCCTGCCTATTCACTATCCATAAAAAATTCATTAATTTAATTTAATTCCAGTGTTATGTCAGCCCGCAACATGAGCATACAGATTTTTGTTCAGGTTAATATGCTTGATATACTTACTAGAAGCTGTATATGACAATATCTATGGACGTTTCGGTAAAGTTAAACAACAGGCTTTAGGTAGTTCTATGGGCAATCATTGCGCCCCTTTGGTAGCAGTCTTGTTCCTGTAGTGGTATGAATCACAACATATGACAATATTTTCGTTTTCTATTGTTTAATTTCAAAATTGACTGACGGTAGTATTCCTATGGTCACTTCTTATGGTAAGTATATTTCCAGACGCATTCGCGATATCCGTGTCTTTAATGTGGTTTTATATTTCAGTGGACTTATATAACTTTATGTTAAACTGATAAATCACTAACCAAAATGAAATAATTTTTCATACATTGTGACAATTCATTCATTTGTTTCTGTATTCTGTATCTATTAAACTGGATGGTGATTACTAAAGTTCATATCTTAGTTAATAAATACTAGTAAGTGAGTTTTATTTCAACTTATAATAGAGCCATTAAAATGGTTATAACTAAACGCATTAGAGAAGAATCTCGCAGTTGAAAAATTTACTAAAATTATTAAGTCAATGTTTCCGTTTACATAATTTCAGAAGTTTTACTGTTCTTGTCAAATTTTGTATTCTTAGCGGAATATCGCATCCTATCAACGGCGATTTTTCTAATAGAGCCCGTTTTATTTAAATACTACTCATGTTAAGTCATTGATACTTCAGTAAACTGGTTCTTAAATGTTATCAATTTAACACCGTATTAAAATATTTATTTAATATAAATCATGCATGACTTAAGAGAATAATTGTGGTACTTCATCCTCCTTTTGAGGCAAAGCACAAAGTACTGTTTCTGTAAATAGATATAAGAAGATGTGGTATGAGTGCCAATGAGACAACTCTCCATCCAAGTCAAAGTTTATAAAAGTAAACCATTATAGGTCAAAGTACGGTCTTCAACACGGAGCCTTGGAAAACTAAAAACTTAGCAAAACGAACTCAACCAAAACCGGGGATGATATCATGTGCATCGGAAGGATGAGGGATCCTGTTCCACATGTTACACCCGACGATATATTGTTCGTGCAAGTAAAACCGGTGATAAATCTAATTCAGTAGGTTGCATTCGAGGAGCAGTTGGCTAGATTGACGTTACGGCAATTAGAAGATATGCGTTGTCATCAGTGAAACAGATATTCCATAACAGTTGACCAATAGCGATGGCGTCCATAAAATTATCAAAGTGATAAACCCCACCTTACAACTGGAAATCTTGTTTCAATAAGTCCTTTAAGTAATTGATAATTTTAGGATACTGCCTACAACACAAGAATTGTGCTGATCACTGCATACATGTGCCCAACAACAAGCGAATTCTATTACCTTTGATCCTTTGGTAATATTTAGCTTAACTTTTCTTCAAGCTATTTAGTATTTTAAAAGAAAACATAAAACATATGTTCCTTAAACGATTCTAATTTTAATGTCTCAGGAATTTATGCCGAACTTTTGGGTATTAAAGCGTTCTTGTAGGCATCAAACCTCTATCATGAAATCATGATATCAAATGCAAGTTTTGAAATATCGTATATACTCCATGTACAGATGCTGGAATTGCACTTTATAGAAATGGAAAGTTCACAGTTGGGAAGCTAAAATCAGCTCTTTTGTCATAACGTTTTGGTCTCAACCAACCCACTGTTAATTTCTAGATGTAAGTAAATATATGAGGCAAAATTAACTGTATCTGTTGTATCCTTTATTTCAAGTTCGAAGAAATATATGCATTCATCATAGTCACCAGACTTTGTATTATGAGAGGAGTTCATCTATATAGCGGAACGTGAAGGTAAAGGATAATGCTAGCTTTTTGTTGGTTCCTTCGAACTGCCGGTTGTTTGTTGAAAACAATTCCTCCAAACGTAACAAATATATTGTCAAGAAATCAACTTGATTTAGTTTCCGAGAATTTTCTGTTTAGATTAGAGTGACATTACCCTCCTTAAATCAAGATTGTTGTGTCTACGTTGAGACGATGTAAAGGTAATATATGTAAGTTGAATAATTAGTCGAAATATCAAACACAAACATGGAAATAAAGGTTAAGGTTATAACATTAACTCTTAATGTGAAGGAATTTTTGGGTTGTCAGATTATGCATCCCTGCCTATTCACTATCCATAAAAAATTCATTAATTTAATTTAATTCCAGTGTTATGTCAGCCCGCAACATGAGCATACAGATTTTTGTTCAGGTTAATATGCTTGATATACTTACTAGAAGCTGTATATGACAATATCTATGGACGTTTCGGTAAAGTTAAACAACAGGCTTTAGGTAGTTCTATGGGCAATCATTGCGCCCTTTGGTAGCAGTCTTGTTCCTGTAGTGGTATGAATCACAACATATGACAATATTTTCGTTTTCTATTGTTTAATTTCAAAATTGACTGACGGTAGTATTCCTATGGTCACTTCTTATGGTAAGTATATTTCCAGACGCATTCGCGATATCCGTGTCTTTAATGTGGTTTTAAATTTCAGTGGACTTATATAACTTTATGTTAAACTGATAAATCACTAACCAAAATGAAATAATTTTTCATACATTGTGACAATTCATTCATTTGTTGCTTCGGGATTACAGTAGCATTCTGTATCTATTAAACTGGATGGTGATTACTAAAGTTCATATCTTAGTTAATAAATACTAGTAAGTGAGTTTTATTTCAACTTATAATAGAGCCATTAAAATGGTTATAACTAAACGCATTAGAGAAGAATCTCGCACTTGAAAAATTTACTAAAATTATTAAGTCAATGTTTCCGTTTACATAATTTCAGAAGTTTTACTGTTCTTGTAAAATTTTGTATTCTTAGCGGAATATCGCATCCTATCAACGGCGATTTTTCTAATAGAGCCCGTTTTATTTAAATACTACTCATGTTAAGTCATTGATACTTCAGTAAACTGGTTCTTAAATGTTATCAATTTAACACCGTATTAAAATATTTATTTAATATAAATCATGCATGACTTAAGAGAATAATTGTGGTACTTCATCCTCCTTTTGAGGCAAAGCACAAAGTACTGTTTCTGTAAATAGATATAAGAAGATGTGGTATGAGTGCCAATGAGACAACTCTCCATCCAAGTCAAAGTTTATAAAAGTAAACCATTATAGGTCAAAGTACGGTCTTCAACACGGAGCCTTGGCTCACACTGAACAGTAAGCTATAAAGGGACCCAAAAATTACTAGTGTAAAACCATTCAAACAGGAAAACCAACGGTCTAATCTATATAAAAACGAGAATCGAGAAACACTTATGAACCACATCAACAAACGACAACTACTGAACATCAGATTCCTGACTTAGGACAGGTGCAAACAAATGCAGTCGGGTTAAACGTTTTAATGGTACCAAACCTTCACCCTTTTTCTGAAACAATAGTGTAACTCACAACATAGAAAGATACACTATAAAATATCAACTGAAATAGCTTAACTCAAGCAAAGGACATATTAACACCAGTGAACATACACTGAACAAATAAATTTGACCTATGATACAATGTAAACTGTTAAAGACGTCATTAGACAGAAGCGTTGACGCTTTTCCTCTTAGATAAATACTTTATGTGATGTGTATTCCTTTTTTTAAATGTATTGTTTTCGCTTCGTGCCATGTTCAATGAAATTTAACGGTTTGTTCTTATGTTGTACTTTTACGTCACTGTCCATGGTAGGATGATGATTGAGAGCTCAGAAATAGGTTAGATTTTGCAATTTCTATTTAACACGGGAAACTCTTTACAAAAGTTTGAATGGTTATTTTCATTTTCTGGAAGCTAATATTACTTTGGACCTGTTTTCATTGTTCATATATCCTAACTCGTTCGCTATCTCCGTTTCTATATAATGAAGTTTATGCTTTCGATGTACGTGATTAATATATGAGAGGTAAATTGTCAGGATTTCGTTACCACACATTACTTAAAACCTTTACTGAATTATTTCATAGATACAAAGATGGGTTTGAAGTTGGAATGTACCTAGAAAACTTATTACAAACCGGAAATAACATCCTTATTTTCACGGTGATGTTGTCAACAGAGTCCGTAAATTTAGATACGATCCTTGTTTTGTTATCGTATCAATCCTTTAAATGAACGTATTCAAAAGGTTTAAAATTATTTTAAAACTGTGTTTAGATCTTTGGAAATTGATATCGGTACAAACATTGATCTTGTTATCTATAAATTAAAAATAACTAAAACCTATTTCCATACATCTATGAACTTGTGGTAATACATTCTGCTGATACGCATATTTTGGCATTGTACAAAATCATTTTATTCTCTGACTGTTTATGGTGTCCTTACACTAAATCCATTGAATGTGTACTGATTGATATTTTAGTCATAGACACAGTATTTTAATTAATTATTAGTAACCACGAATACTCTCATGTTTGAGTTTTGTGTCTTAAGTCCTCTCGATAGTCTTTTTTTTCGTGTTTTGTATCGAGTCAAGCCTTTTTCAACTGATTTTTATAGTGTGTTCTTATGCAAACCCGCAATATTTTGTATGTGTCTGTCCTAATTTAGAAACATGTAATTTAGTGGTTGTTGTTTGTTGCTTTATATCATAAAACAATTTGTGTCATTGGTAATCATACCACATTTTCTATTTTTATAGTAACCCTGTCACGTTCTTATTCTTTAATATTATCTAAATCCCTAAATAATTGAAAATAAACCCGTTCAACCTTTATGAAGTTGATGCCATCTTAATCGCTTGTTCTTCGTATTTGTATATCCATTAGAACATAATTTTCTAGCAAACATAATCAGGTAGAATAAACAGATCTTGGTCCTGGACGATGTTGAGGTCTCCTTTAATAATATGGGCCATATGCCTCATATCATAAGTTCGATATTTCACACTCTGATGTCTATACTTTCGTTTGATGTTGATGTTTAAATATAAATAACTTCTACTGAGGCGATTAAGATATTAAAGGAGGTTGTATATATAATTAAAATAGGGAGATATAAATTTTGAGCGATAGAATCATTAAATATACTATATAATTATAAGTTTATTAAATCAATACCTCTGTTTATGTACTTTTTTAAACTGTCTTTTATTATCTACAGGTTTGACAAAAGGAGGGATCAACATGTGGTGACAAAAAATGTTAGTATATCGAGACCTGTATGGCAATATAATTGGTCCAAGACCACAATTAATGATCCCGCTTTTCGTTGTCCACGAATATAGTTCCTTTTAATTAGAGTGTATTTTTCTTAATTTTTTCTTTCCTTCCTCGCTCATTTCTTAGATTTTTTGGATGGAAATGAAAGAAGAGAGGTGAAATAAACTTTTGGATGTTGTATTTTAACTGATTTTGATATGGAAAGAGTAATTAGGCCAGGTGCAAAAGAAGATATTTACAGTTTTCGGAACATCTCTTGACTTGTCCATAGGGGTATGGATGTGTATTGGCTAAATTTGTAAGATACTTGGGAGCAATCTTTCTGAATGTTGGATATATGTTTGGACTAGTAGTGTACTTTACACACACAAAATATTTGACAAAAAGAATCGGTGCATTTTTTTAATGAAACGAAACGTTATAAAGAACTAATAGAGAATTTAATTGTGGTCTGTGGCCTAAGAGGTGAATTCAGGAAATATTGAATTTGTACTTGACAACTTCCTGAATGATCTATTGGTATGAATTTGTCAAACTACATGAGAATAAATGATTTCCACTTTTATTTGATAGAAATTTTGTAAAAGTGACATTTCAGCCTACATGCACAAAATGAACTTTTCAGTTGTTTCAATATTTTACAAAAGTAGCATGCTTACTTTCTCTCTGACAGGTTTTCTGATTTTCTATTTGTGTTTGTGGTATTTAATGTAGATGTTTAACTCATTTTGAACACTGAACATACAAAAAAGTAGATAAAATCAGAATAAGAGTGCAAAATGTGCTACTTTAATGGTCTTAGTCTAACGGTCAGTATGAAGCAAGTGAAAATGAGGTTCTATGCACATACAAGTTGAATTCTTTACCAGATTTCACTGAATCTGTATCAAAAACACTTATTACTGGTTGTTTGACCTTGTCTGATTCACAGACTACCTTTATTTTCTTTTGTTTGATAGCTAGTGGTTAAAATATTGGCCTTTTGAGGCTGAAATTTCATGCCGGTTTTAAAAAGTAAAGTAAATAACTTTGCATCAGATCATACTGTCTACATATATAGTTGAAAGTGACAGTCTTGTTACATCCAGGCTCCATGTTTTATCATATCTAAGCAAAGATTTGTGCAAAAGAAGCATATCTCCATCTCCCATATCATTTATATGCTTTTAATATGCAAATGTGGGAACGACCTAATTTGACAACCTGTTTTTAAGCTTGACTTTGCTGAAGACCATTTTATTCACATGTGTTATATAATTGGTCCAAGACCACAATTAATGATCCCGCTTTTCGTTGTCCACGAATATAGTTCCTTTTAATTAGAGTGTATTTTTTCTTAATTTTTTTTCTTTCCCTTCCTCGCTCATTTCTTAGATTTTTTTGGATGGAAATGAAAGAAGAGAGGTGAAATAAACTTTTGGATGTTGTATTTTAACTGATTTTGATATGGAAAGAGTGATTAGGCCAGGTGCAAAAAGGAGATATTTACAGTTT
This sequence comes from Mytilus coruscus, assembly GCA_017311375.1. Taxonomy (NCBI): domain Eukaryota; kingdom Metazoa; phylum Mollusca; class Bivalvia; order Mytilida; family Mytilidae; genus Mytilus; species Mytilus coruscus. The sequence goes on along the minus strand of CM029602.1, from coordinate 9,257,888 downwards.
TCGGAACATCTCTTGACTTGTCCATAGGGGTATGGATGTGTATTGGCTAAATTTGTAAGATACTGGGGAGCAATCTTTCTGAATGTTGGATATATGTTTGGACTAGTAGTGTACTTTACACACACAAAATATTTGACAAAAAGAATCGGTGCATTTTTTTTAATGAAACAAAACGTTATAAAGAACTAATAGAGAATTTAATTGTGGTCTGTGGCCTAAGAGGTGAATTCAGGAAATATTGAATTTGTACTTTGACAACTTCCCTGAATGATCTATTGGTATTAATTTGTCAAACTACATGAGAATAAATGATTTCCACTTTTATTTGATAGAAATTTTGTAAAAAGTGACATTTCAGCCTACATGCACAAAATGAACTTTTCAGTTGTTTCAATATTTTACAAAAGTAGCATGCTTACTTTCTCTCTGACAGGTTTTCTGATTTTCTATTTGTGTTTGTGGTATTTAATGTAGATGTTTAACTCATTTTGAACACTGAACATACAAAAAAGTAGATAAAATCAGAATAAGAGTGCAAAATGTGCTACTTTAATGGTCTTAGTCTAACGGTCAGTATGAAGCAAGTGAAAATGAGGTTCTATGCACATACAAGTTGAATTCCTTTTACCAGATTTCACTGAATCTGTATCAAAAACACTTATTACTGGTTGTTTGACCTTGTCTGATTCACAGACTACCTTTATTTTCTTTTGTTTGATAGCTAGTGGTTAAAATATTGGCCTTTTGAGGCTGAAATTTCATGCCGGTTTTAAAAAGTAAAGTAAATAACTTTGCATCAGATCATACTGTCTACATATATAGTTGAAAGTGACAGTCTTGTTACATCCAGGCTCCATGTTTTATCATATCTAAGCAAAGATTTGAGCAAAAAGAAGCATATCTCCATCTCCCATATCATTTATATGCTTTTAATATGCAAATGTGGGAACGACCTAATTTGACAACCTGTTTTTAAGCTTGACTTTGCTGAAGACCATTTTATTCACATGTGTTATGCTATTTGAAACTTATATTTCCATTAAAAGTACATTTATAACATGTAAAAGATTTTTATAACTTAACAACTTCAGAAAATTGTGGTAAGTGAAAATATTACATTTCATATAAGGCCTCACTTCATTTGAAAACCTCTATTTTTGGCACAGGCTCATATAAAATTTACTTCTGGCCATTTTTATAAGTCTGAAACATGAAGTATGCTATCTGTTACTTTTAATAGGTGATAACTTATACATAGAGACATTAAAAGTGTAAGTTTTGGTATATTTTGGTTTTAGAAGCCCAAATTTGATAGTTGAAATTGTTCTAATTCAACGCCACAATTCAGCACCAAAGTTCAGATATAAAAATGCCACATTTTTATAATTGGTATCATATGGCTTTGAAACTTTGTAAACTGTTTCATAATACACTAAGCTTAAATCATGCCAAGTTTTATTAGAATTTGTCAAGTTTTAGACCCCTAATTGGTCCAAGACCACAATTAATGATCCCGCTTTTCGTTGTCCACGAATATAGTTCCTGTTAATTAGAGTGTATTTTTCTTAATTTTTTTCTTTCCTTCCTCACTCATTTCTTAGATTTTTTGGATGGAAATGAAAGAAGAGAGGTGAAATAAACTTTTGGATGTTGTATTTTAACTGATTTTGATATGGAAAGAGTAATTAGGCCAGGTGCAAAAGAAGATATTTACAGTTTTCGGAACATCTCTTGACTTGTCCATAGGGGTATGGATGTGTATTGGCTAAATTTGTAAGATACTGGGAGCAATCTTTCTGAATGTTGGATATATGTTTGGACTAGTAGTGTACTTTACACACACAAAATATTTGACAAAAGAATCGGTGCATTTTTTTAATGAAACAAAACGTTATAAAGAACTAATAGAGAATTTAATTGTGGTCTGTGGCCAATTGATTGAAACAATATAGTATTACCCTCGTTATAAATATAATGTAATTTTGTGTCTTGTAGGAATATTCAGTTAAATCACACAACTTAGAAGTGCTCTTAAAAGAAGCCATCATTTTCCAGTAAAACTCAAAGAGAGTTGACTCTATGTTGTAAAAATAGATACAAGCATAACCATTTCGTCTATTGCTTTGTTAGCATTATACCATGTGAACATGAAATTACTCATTTAGCCTGGATTCAAAATTTATGATATTTGATTAATCATTTCATTTGTCAATTTTAAACAAGGATGTTTGGATAGTAATGATAACAGCCTTTTGACATTACTTGACAATTAATGATTTAACTTTTTGACATTTCTAAAACCTGTTCAACACTGTGTAAACAATAGTATGTCTGGGTATAAATACATTGAACATACACTCAAACTCAGTAATTGTCGGTTGTTGCTGTATTTCATACTTTTTTCTTTTATTGTTTTGTACATAAATCAGGCCGTTAGTTTACTTGTTTGAATTGTTTTACATTTGTCATTTCGGTGCATTTTAATTACAATGCGGTATCGGTTTTGCTATTCGTAGAAGGCCGTACTTATAGTTGTTCACTCCTACATCAATAAGTTCCTAATGGCAAAACAGTAGCAAAATATACCAAAGGGATATTCATAAACATAAGTCGAAAATAGACGAAAAACGATATGGTTAAAAAGAAAAGACAAACAGACAAACAACAGTACAAACAAAAACAACATACAAAAAAAATAGACTGAGCAACATGAACCTCATCAAAAACTGGGGTGATCTGAGGTGCTCCGGTAAACATATCCTGCTCCACATGTGGCCCCGTCGTGTTGCTAATGTAAGTACAAACCCGGTGGTAAGTCTTATTTGGTAGGTCACATTCGGGGAAAAGGGACGGAATTGTAGTTACGACAATTGGAACATATCAGTCGTCATCTGTGACTTATTCGATAACGGTCAACCAACTCGTGATGGCGTCCGTAAAATTTACGAAGGCATGATTTCAACCTCACCACTTGGAACTCTTGGTTTAATAGCTTCCTTCTGAGCAGTAACCCTCTACCAAGGAAATGATGATAGGAAATACAAGCCTTGGAATATCGTATCAACTGGGAGATATATACTCCGTATGCAGGCGCTTTTTAAATGTTGTCTCATTCATCTTCTTATTTTTATAAAACATAAATTTGGTTATAAACTATTGTAATTATACAGAAATGTCATGGTCAGTGCAGAAAGAGATAAACTAAACATTTTCAAGATTGTAAGGCTTTCATACTCAATCTCCGTAAATCTAGATCAGCATATGAAATTCACATCGTTTTGAAAAGGTTTCCGTTTGATCTAGGGTTGTTAAATTTTTCCGACAGCTTTTAACAAATGTAAAGGTGTTTGATTATTCACATACTTTAGGCAATGTATATTGTGTGTTTTATTTCCAGTTCATACAATTATTCACTAGTAATTATGTCTTAAACTTATTTGATAACTCAATCAGGCAAAATTCCATTAGGTTTTGACTATTCCATTGCTTACGGGTTTTTACTATATCAGATTTTGTATATTTCTTGTTTTCAAACGTTTGGTTCTAGGAAATACATGATGAATGTTATTCAGGAGTTACATAATGATCACGGAAATCATATTTGATGTGTTTTTAATCAGTTCTTGGGAATTGGCCAATGAATAAAACGTTTTGTGTGTAAATTTTCAAATAATCAAGAAAACATGTTTTTAAACTAATGTTGCATCTCCTACTGGCAATTTGAACCTATACTTTATATACCGTTTTGCCCTGTCTGATTATAGTAATTAAGCAAACACTTATTTTTGTATATTTGGAAATCGTATTCGTGTTTTCTGTCACCATGTCGTTCCAGCTGCTGTTGGACCTATAAATCCGCGGTATCTACCCGCCCATTATATACCTGTATGGAGCTATTTTCTTTCAAAACAATAGGTCATTCTTTTGAAGAAACAACTCTGACGATACCCAGTTTCAATAAAAGTGCTTTAAGGCCCAACATGACATGTGCCAGGTTATTTACCCTATTATAATACAAAAAGTATCTAAGCCCATCATTTAAAAATAATCGTGTGTTTGTGCTAGTATTTTGTACAATTTTCCATCTTGGATGTTTCTAATAGGTTTTAGCAGACACAGTCCTTAACTCCATTTATTAGATTTAAATATTAGTACCAGAACACATCTTTAACGCACAATAACTTAATGTTCTATCATAATTCTCAATTCTTTCAGAAAAATTTATTGCCAGGTAAAGGAGAAAAACAATTATTCTGAATAAGTTCCTTTTAATTGTTGAAAAATAATTGTCATTTTCGCGATAAAAACGTCATTAAACAAGAGAAAACATTACACTCCCTTTCATAAAGTTAATATAAGGAATTACCTACCAAGTGATTTGTTTTTTATACACAGTAACAATATTTTATTTCTTGCTTTATGCAATTACAGAAACATTTTAATTTAACCAAATAGTGATAAAATGTTTATATCTAGATAATTGACTTTTATTTCACAATACAATTGAGCAGTTTGGCTTTGTTATATCCCACTTTAATGTGACTGGTAGAATGGGATACAGTTCCGCGCAAACCTTTGCAGACAATAATAATTCATTGAAGGTATTTAAGTCAGATAATGCACTTTTTAAGGTTTTTCTTGTCGTATAACCCACATTTGAGTGTAATTACATAAACGGTTCAATTATTTTCTGCAAGGATTGCCCAAAAAACTCCTTTCAATTTATCTTTCATTTGAACAATACTGACATCCCTCGGTGTGTTATACGACAAGAAAAACATAAAGATATGCAATTTGGTTTGGACATACTTTAAATGATCCACATTAGTTTTACAGACCCTTAACTTATAAGGCCGAAATACAAGTGCACATTTTAAAGTTTCCATTCGTGATTATAAATTTGACCTAATAATATTAAGGCAAAAGGTGTTAAAAATCACTGTTTACTTTGTAAAATTCTCGTCAAATATACTCATTTTATCATGAAATTCCTGTTGTGACATAAAAAAGTGACAATGTCTAATTACATCACATACACATCTTTGGAAAAGAAGTATTGGGTTTGTCTATACATTATTTTAAAACCATCGGATAAACAGATTCAACCACGAAATCTCGTGCAAAACGATATTTCTTCACGTTTTATATTTCAATTTCAAATAATTTAAACACTCGGCGAGCCACGCATTTTAAATTTAAGAATTTAACTGTTCAGAGTAGAGAAATATCGTATCAAACTCGATGCAGTAGTAGAATCCATATATAATAAAGCTTCACTTTATTTGATTTGCTGCGTGCTATATTTCAACAGTAGAAATATGGATGAAAAATTGAATGAATTTATAGCCTATGTTTGCCAAATATCTATCTCGAACGTACCTGATGAAGTCGCTGTTAAATTTTCGTGTTATGCGCTACAAAATCATATTGTATATTTTAAATTTATGTTAAAAATTTGCTAAAGCAAATGCAACACGAACCCCTATTAAAAAAAAAACAACTTAGAAGGAACGCATTTCCTACACCAATATTGATGCCTGTAGTTTTGCTAATGACAAGTAAAATTCGTAAAAATGTCGCATACTGTAATGTTGTGATCAAGGAAAACACAATTTTAAACCAATTTTGATTGACTGCAAGCGAATTGACTAAACAACTGAATTGATAAGTCTGAAAATTTGCTGAAATACTGAAGATACGAGAAGTTGGACAATTTTGCATACCCTCGTTGAAAAAAACAACTCATAAGCGATGGCATTGGACCAGTGGTTGTAAAAACCATAAAAGACACTAGGCGTATTATTTGGAATGCCAGTCGTGCGTTTTGTCTACATAAGCTTCATAAGTGACGCTCGAATGAAAAAGTTAATTACTAATATGAACAGTTTTAAAGACCGAAAATTCCAAAAAATTGTGCCAAATACGACAAAAGTTCAAAGGGATAACATCAACTTTATCATTAGGAACTTTCGTTAGCACTAATATTATGAATTATTTTATCTGAAGATTTCTTAGTAGCAGAAATCATATTTAAAAAATCACGATATTAAACGCTGGCCCTTGAATATAATATCAAATTGTAGGTATTTATACTATAAAGGTAAGCACTGCTAGAAATATTGCTATATCTTAATGAATAGATTGCAAAAGCAAAATTGAAATGATCATTTATGTCGTAATGATTAGTTCAAACCGAACCTTCATTCAAATATCTAAATGAAATTCAAGGTATAAAGCAAACTTGACTATGTCATGTATGTGGTACGTTCTCGGTGTGTTCTCAAATAGTGTTCGATATATAAATATTTTAAAGAGGAACGAAAGATATCAAAGGGACATTTAAACTCATAAGTCGAAAATAAACTGACAACGCCATGGCTAAAAAGAAAAGACCAACAGACAAACAATAGTACACAAAACACAACATAGAAAACTAAAGACTGAGCAACACGAACCCCACCAAGAACTGGGGATTATCTCAGGTGCTCCGGAAGGGTAAGCAGATCCTGCTCCACATGTGGCATCCGTCGTCTTGCTCATGTTAGTACAAACCCGGTAATGATTCTAATTCGGTAGGTCACATTCGGGAAAAGGGGACGGGATTGAAGTTACGACATTAGGAACATTTCCGCTATCATCGGTGAATCGGATATTCCGTAACGGTCAACCAACTCGTGATGGCGTCCGTAAAATTAACGAAGAGATGATTTCAACTTCACCACTTGGAACTCTTGGTTTAATAGCTTTATTGTGAGCAGCAATCCTCTATCAAGGAAATCATGATAGGAAATAAAGCCCTGGAATATCGTATCAACTGGGAGATATATACTCCGTATGCAGGCGCTGCTAAAATGTTGCTACATAAAACTGGAAAGTTCACAATTGGGAAGCTGAAATCATCACTTTTGTCATAAAGTTTTGTTTTCAACCGACCCTCATTATCAATTTCAACGTTACTTAAATACTTAGGATAAAATGTGAAATATCATGTGCATCAATGTTTTGTTTTCTATGTAAGTATTTTCTTCTCACCACATAAACAGGATTGCTATACTTTTCATTTTGTGTACATTTCGCTTATCAACGTTCGAAAGCAATCGTATGCAATGCGTATACAAAATTTCAAAAGAAAGAATTAAATATTTTAGTCGAGCTTCAAAGCATAATAAGAGAATCGATTGAAGCACACAAAATACAAAGACAAATATGTTACAACAGCTGTATGATAATGAAATCCGATATACCAATAAGTCTACGATAATATAAAAGAAAGATAAATGATGTATTTGAAGGACAATTTTACATCTGTTGGTTTTAAAAAGATTCAATCAATGTGATAGTCAATGTTTATAAAATCAATTTAAAATCAAATAGATTTTGTTAACTTTTATGATTGCAATGACCTTCAGGAAAATGTAAGTTAAAATGAAAAGAAGACAGAAAATACGCTCAATGTTATGTATTGTTGATAACAGTCTCATTTAAAATACCCAATATGATCAGTTATCGATTTACAGGACAAATACGGCAGGACCTCGGAAGCAATCATTTAAGTTTCCTTAAACAAATTTGAAAGTTATACTTGATTATTTTTATATGATATAAATAGCTAACCCGATTGTGTCATTTTACTGAGTGTGAATTCGGATGGCGGATGATGAATGCATAACAGGAGACATTTATCCTGTCGTCGCACTCGGCCTCGCTCGGTTTAGATTGCACGCAAGTTCCTCGTTTCTGTTTGATACCTTATTTAGTCTCTTCCTGATCGATGTACGAGATTTGAATATCGCTAAACTAATGTCGTCTTAGTTTACCATAATCTGGCCTTTTGACGAAGAATTTAAACTAAGGTTTCAATTCCCTAAGACAAAGTTGACCTTAGATGGATTTTCCTATTTTTAAAGGTCCTTTTGATCATATAGCTCTTCAACTGTTTCGGTTCTTATACATCTTTGGTTTTCAGATATTCGGCTTTGAGCGTTCCCGATGACAGCAAATCCAGAACAGCGCTTCGGACGCATGACATTTATAACGTGTCGTTTTCATTTTTTAGAAATAATCTTGACAATTTATTATGAATGATATGAATGAAGGAAATGTTTGAAGGCATAATTGTATGAATTCATTCAAGGAATCAGTATGCGGAACGCAAAAGAATGAATTATTTCATTTTTCTTTCTGGTAAATACACTCATCATAGATACCAGGATTTATATTTTGTACGTTAGAAGTACGTTACGTCTACATACGACTCAACTATGACGCTCGAATAAGTTTAAAGGCCAAATAAAGTACGAAGTTGAAAAGCATTGAAGACCCCAAATTCCGAAAGCTTTTACAAACTACAGAGTTGCCCTCAAATAAAGTTTTTATTTATTCATTCACCTCTTATATACATTTAATTTGAATAGCTTTGTGTCGCATCTATTTCAATGTTTTATTTGTTAGTGTTGCATCCACTTCCTTGTGTATATGATACCTGTATACACTTTTGAAATCTGTATATGATTCATTTTCAGAATTCCACAAGCAAAAATAAAATCAATTTGCATGATGTACATGTCAATAATTTTATTTTCCACAATCTGATACATCAAATATAACATACAACCTATACAATTACATAATACAAAATCGTATTTGAATTGAAAATGTAAATTCACAAAGGGAATTCTATAGAATATGACAAACTAAACCCTCGACTATATCAACCAACGAAACAACTGGTAATCAGCTGGTCAAAACATTTGCCGAAGAAATTGGTGGTTACACCTGGTTTTGTTGAAAGTTAAACCTCCCACTTGTAACCCGTTGTCTATAGTTCCGTTATATTGACAAAACTATTTTGATATATGACAAACATAACGATTATTTTCAACAACAAAAATTCAAACAATGCTACTGTAACTCACGATTTTGTCTCGAATCAATTTTATTAGATTAACGCCTAAATTGGCATATTGTCAATACTGCATCTACAGTCTATCTTTCACAGAAAACATACTTTTGTTTGAAAACAATATGCGTCAAATAGATCCTTGAATCGTACAATGTATTTTTCTTCATTTATTTTATTATACTGATACAATCTTTTACGTATGCATTACATTAGTTTTCATTGATTTAACATGCATCTTTGCCTACAGATACTCACTAAACATAAAATCAGATTTGTTACATTAACAAATAATTGTCTCCGAAAATGAGGATAATCGTAAACAATTAAACATCTTGGCTGGCATACATTTATGTCTAAGGGTGAACATTTTTACAATAGTATGATTATTGTAATTAGATTATAATTTTAAAACAGTAAATCTTTGGAAATTAATTTCTTACTCAACGAGAAATTTATATTATCATTAATCTTTGCTAAGTGAACAATGAATAAATAAATATGAATCAACACAGAAATAATTGATATGCAAACAAAGTATAAAACTCAACAATAAAATCAATAATGCAATCTCGTACAAATCTATTATAAATAATAAATAAATATTTATTCCTTAGCTTTATCTCTTGCTTAATTCAAAATGTGATATTCGTTTTATTCATATGCTTTATTTGTATAATCTGTCTTGCAAGATTTTTATCACACTGTATTGAAGAATTTGTCTTTTCCTTGCCTTCTTTCGTTGACAAAGCCAGTTCGTTATCACGTTCACCTGAAAATGTTGGTCCCAAAATTGATAAAACCACAGGTAAAAAGAAAAGAGAATGTGCTGCTCGAACAGAATTATAAGTAACATCACTTTGAAAAACGATTTAAAAATGAAAGAGTTCGAGAACGAAAGCATTATAATCCCAATTATAGAAGATATGGCACCATTAAAGATTGGTCCACCAGCTCTTATTAGAGCTCCTTTAGCCCCTTCATTTCTATCGCTTTTACCAGCGTCCATAAATCCATGACATACATGTGCGCTAAAGTCCACAGAAAATCCTACACTCATAATAATATGAATCATGGTTATTGAACTTAAGGTGAGATCCCAAAAGTACATAAAACCAAACAAGCCAACAATAATCATTGCTAATGTCAGGGTGACAAAGAGAACAAGAACAGGATGTGGCAAGAAGATAATTGTCACAACAAATATTGCAGCTACTGCAATACCTAGAGTCTGAAGCGTGTTCGGCAGGATAGCTACATACTGTTCAAAGAATATAAAGGCAGGAGAAAATGCTATGGCATTTGGAATCATTGAAGATGATACCAATTCCTAATTCTTAGCATTAATTTCCCTTGCTCTGACGATTTGTCGACATTATTTGAAAATATATAAAACCGAGAGGCAACTATGGTTCTGTTTAGACTGTCAAACTTTACGTCGTCTACAAATCGTGGGTTGGCTGGAAGAAAGTTTGAACGTAAAGCTGTTACAAAACTAACTTCTGATGAATTTATATATGATGAAGAATTTCTAAAGGACGCTAGCCAATTGACAGATTCATCACTTATAATGCCTTCTGCATTCTGGAGCCTCATCTGAGTGCTACAATTTTGCTCCATGTGTTTTCATCTGAATATTTCAAGGTTTGTGGAATATTTATAGAAATGGGAAATCTTGATGAATAATATTTTGTATTAACTTCGCTATATCTAAAATAATACGAATCATCTGTTACTAAGTTACGCAGGACCAAACCTTGCTCAAACTTAGTTGCTCCCCATATAGAAATTCCTAGATACACTGCAAACAAAAGTAGAATAATACATTTAACGGGTTTCTTCAGAACTATTGTTGAAATAATTCTTGGTGGATATTTCTCAAGAGGTCCTTCAACTTCGTCTCGAGTTGTTGGTATTGATCCAGTACACATGCAGCTGTGGGGCTGTCCGTCAAGTATGCTTTTCTAGGTTCAGTATTTTTGGGAAATTTTCTGACATGTACAGCAATGGAGACTGCTTGTAACTCTTCTTTCGTGTATAACCATGCATCCAACAAAAAAGTAATGTAGTTAAGATAACAAAAAGAACTGCAACACCTACAAAATATGAGAAGAGGTCATTATAGATGAATACAAGATATATATTTCTGTTATTCAATGTTTACGTATTAAGTACCACCTTTGATAAGTATTTAGTATGACGATAAATTTTCACTTTTGTACTTGTACTATGAACAACAAATTTATTTTGTAAAAATGTTTCACTACTTCTAACAAAAAATTATTATATTTAATTTTACCTGTGTACGTTACTTTATTTAACGCCATTTTGTCCTAGGTTAAAGTTGTCTTTTGACATTGAAACATCTTTTTATGTATATTGTGTCATAGATCAAACTTATTCGTTCAGTGTATATTTACTTGTTTTTGTGAATATGTCTTTTGATCTAGTTAAGCCATTTCAATTGATATTTTATTGTGTGCTTTTTATGTTGTAATGTTAAATCACTGTTTCAGGTTAGGGTGAAGGTTGGCGCCTGTTAAAACGTTTAAACCGCTGCATTGTTATGCACCTGTCCTAAGTCAGTAGCCTGTTGTTCAGTGGTTGTCGTTTGTTGGTATGGTTCATAAGGATTTCTCGTTTCTCGTTTTTATATAGATTTTATATAGATTGAATTGTTTTACACTAGTAACCATTTATAGCTTGCTGTTCGGTGTGAGCCAAGGCTCCGTGTTGAAGGCCGTACTTTAACCTATAATTGTTTACTTTTTACACATTGTGACTTGTGTCATTGGCACTCATACCACATCTTCTTATTTATATTAACAGATGAGAATAGTACTAAGACACTTTTGAATTTCCTTTTATTCCATTTCTTACCTAGTTGTTTCAGTATCTTTAATTTAAAAAAATTATATGGCTGTAATACAACTTCAACTTCATATGCACAGGTAGATCTATAATAATGTTATTTGTTTAGCAATAAAGCAGAAAGTACGATTTGGTGCTAATTTGGCCATACAATAATTGGTTACCCTTTTAACCTTTAAATTGCAGATCTTTATAAGATCTTATAAAATGGCAATATTTGCTTAGTCTTGATAATGTAATTTGATTGTGATGTCAATGTGCTTGATATTATTCCTTAGGATCTCTGTGTCAAATTGTCACATTTTGGCAAATTCACTTTCCGGAATTTACTGTCTTCTTATGGCTGTATTACCATTAATAAAGTGATATATATTTTCAACTAAAACCTAATGTTTTATAAAGTATATACAATCAACATTTAATTCTGCAAATTTGAGAAACTTCGAATACAATTCTTTTACGGTCGATTTAGTAACAAATCGTACTTTATCTTTCATGTACATGATGTACGTGAATCAAAGCATTATGTACTTCTTTGAACAAATGCAGCTACAAACAAACCTGTATAAACACAAAATTTCTAACGCTCATGAAAGATGAAGTTGCACCAATTAAAAGGCCAATAAATCTGTCAAAGAAGTGATGGTGATCCCTACGCCACTTGTGCGCATTGTCATCTTTATTCGATCTTCGGGTTCTAGTGGACCTTTGCAATCGTATGTCTCAGCTAAACCCGACAACAATAAAAACATGTCGTCTACACCAATTCCTAGTAAAAGAATATGTAAAAAAAAATTCATAACAACCCATAGATTTTTTAATATAATAAATTAAGTGGACGTTATCTAAAATATCTCTTTGGAATTATTCTCTTTCTTGCTAATATATATCTTATATTACATAGTCATTTATATTAAGGTTTTGATATTTTCATATACAAATCTAAATTCCTCCTCAATTATGCTCAAGTTCTAATGATTACAATCATGAAAGTCGAAATAACGTATGTTGTCATTATTTCATTTCTAGATTTTAAATAGAAAATCTATCTATTCCTTAGATATTTCGCATATATCACAGGTGTCCTTACCATCAGTACCTGTCATTGAATGAACTTCTGTTCTGCGACTTTTTCTTAGAAAAGGTTTTTACAAGAATCAAACTAAAAGACTACTCTTAATAACTTAAAAATCTTTACAGGTTCAAGCAAATACAAATAAACAATACATTATCTGGAATTGACATCCTACGTCAAGGAATTTATATTATATGAATATGATCAAATTGAATATCAGCAAACAAAACAGAAAATGAAAGTAATTTTGTCTTTTCTCCAATCGCAAAAAGAGTTGTTCAAAAAGAATGTCTTCATAAGGAATGATATATGATTACTATTAAAACCAACATATGTCTTGTTCGAAAAAGCTGATGTAATACATGCTATTCTTGTGATCATACTGCTATTATTCAATGTCTCATAAAATGGAGTATAAACTGATAATTACACAAACAAGAAATAAATGTTCAACCATTTTTTAATTATTTATGTCAAATACTGGCATCTATATATATAGATATAGGAAGATGTGGTGTGAGTGCCAATGACACAACTCTCCATCCAAACAACAATTTATAAAAGTAAACCATTATAGGTCAATGTACGGCCTTCAACACGGAGCCTTGGCTCACACCGAACAACAAGCTATAAAGGGCCCCAAAAGTACTAGTGTAAAACCATTCAAACGGTAAAACCAACGGTCTAGTATATATAAAAACGAGAAACGAGAAACACGTATAAATTACATAAACAAACGACAACTACTGTACATCAGATTCCTGACTTAGGACAGGTGCAAACATTTGCAGCGGGATTAAACGTTTTAATGGTACCAAACCTTCTCCCTTTTTCTGAAACAATAGTATAACATCACAACATAGAAAACACACGATAAAACATCAATTGGAAGGCTTAACTCAATCAAAACGTAAATTAACAATATATATGTATATTAAATAACCATTGAATTACCTATGATCAAAAATGGCATAGTAGCAACAATGCTCACAAATTCAAGTCCACATCCGGCCACAATGCCAAAGATCAAGGATAGCCAACCCAGCGCCTAGAACCCTGCTTTGGCTAAATTCTGTCTGTCAGAGACACATCTGTTATTTGTAGTGGCTGATGTCGCATAAATTATCATCAGGGTAAAAGTTAAGGAAAAAATATAATATCCCCACCTATATTTGCATTCAGTTCTTCGTCTAATGAGTTAGAATGTGCATAAAATATATTAGTTATATTTCCTGACAAAGTTTGCAGTTTGTTTTAAATGCTTCAAACCATTTAGTGGCATCTTCCGATTCCTGTTTAAGCTGGAACCTTAATCTTATATACGATGCGTTGGTAAGTATTCCACCAGAAACGACGATGTTACCGAAAATTCCTTGTAAGGATGAGGCACCAGTTCCTGGATACGAAATAGTATTGGCGTTGAGATCAATAGTAAACGAAGGACTGAAGATAATATTTCCGTCTATGACGCATTTATTGTTGCTAATAGCGCAAATTTTAGAAAAATTCGACATTGATCCAGAGGTGTCGGAAAAAGTCATAGATGTTATACCATCAACTATTGATGTTATTTCGGATATGTACTGTTGGGCTAAAATATTTTTGCCTTGTTTGGCTTCAAAATAATATCTCCATATGCTTCAGCATCAAGTTTGCTTAGTGAATTGAAGTTTTGCTAGAAGAATTACTAAAGATAGTTTGTAACGTTGTCCTGTCCTTAGATGCCTGACTATTTTGTGGGGTGAAAAGGCGCTCAGAACTGCTCTCACTTTGTAGATTTATGAATCCTATACCAAGCAAGGCATCGATAACCAGTGGAATTATTATAAAATACCATGGCCATTTGCATACAAATCCAGCATATGCCTCAAACTTGCTGCCGATAAATTTTTCGACTTTGCTGTAGCACTTTAAACATACCATGATTCTATGAAAAGATTGTAAAATATAAACAAAATCTATTAAAATATACTAAAATAAATTCACTCACATTAATGGATGGACGCGCTTTCAATCTCAAATTAAAAGAAGCGATATCATGCATACCCATTTAGCTATAATTGGAATTCAAAGCATCGTCAAACAGGAAATGAATGACCGACAAACTTGAAAATTGCTTATACAGTACAACTGAGGAATAAGTAAAGAGAACATTCTACACTCAATGATTGAAATCAGATTTCACAGTTTCGTCAAAGTGAAATTGACTGAACGAAAACCTGAAAATCACTTTACATTTTCTACATAAAGAAATGCCTGTACCAAGTCAGGAATATGACAGTTGTTTTCCATTCGTTTGATGTGTTTGAGCTTTTAATTTTGCCATTTGATAAGGGACTTTCCGTTTTGAATTTTCCTTGGAGTTCAGTATTTTTGTTATTTTACTTTTACACATGGTGCAAAAAGAGACGATAGATACCAAAGGGACATTCATACTCATACGTCGGAAATAGACTGGACATGACAAAGTTCCAGTCTCCATTCCAATTAATTCTTTATACAGAAACAGAAAAAATGTAACAAACAATATGTGGTTGTAAAAGAAATCCAAAGTAAAGACAACTAGGAAGTGACTACCCGGTAGATCTAAAATCGCTTGTTAATCACTTGTTCCGATGATTGATGACGTTTGATTTCGTCAGTTTTATTGACTTTCCTTTTGACTTTGCCTTAGAGTTTGGTATTTTGTTATACTTTTACACAGCACATCGAAACATTTTAATGTTCAGGTCAAAACATAAAATTATTCCCTAATACACAAGCGGAGTAAAATGTAACGAAAGTTATGGAGAGATGGACGAACAAAGTCATTATAGTATACCCCTTTTCCTTTTACACAAACTGTAGACTGTCATTTGTCTTTTGTCTTATTTTGGTTTTCTCCGATGGCGTTTTCAGTGAGTCTTTGATTGATGAGTTTGGTAACTTCCGCCTCTCTGTTGATGAGGTTTGATTGATCAAAATTGATCACTATATAAGTCAATCATGTCTTAATAATATCTCATATTACAGATTCTTTAAAATATAGAAAGCAAAGAGTTTCAGTGAATGGTGAAACCTCTGACTGGAAGGAGGTAACATCAGGAATACCACAAGGCTCATTATAAGGCCCCTGCTATTTGTTCTCTACATTATTGACCAATCAGATTGTGTTAAATAATATGCCTACTTATTTGCTGATGACACTAAAATTTTTAGGATCATAGACCGAGATATATAACAAAATGATTTAAACCAGCTAGAAAAAAGAGTAATACATGGCTGCTGAAATTCCACCCTGAAAATGTAAACATATTAATATAGGTAGAACTGCAAGGGACGAAAGCACATCATATAATATATTAGGTCAACAGATTAGCAGATGCAAAAAGAGAAGAATATAGGCGTGGTCATAGACGAAGAACTATCATTTGACAAATATATTTGCGAAAAAGTAAATAAAGCCAATTCCATTTTTGCTGCACTAAGAAGATCTCAATACTGAAATTGTCCTCCTCTATAAAAACATTAGTGAAAACACACTTAGAGTATGGTAGCTCATTATGGTCACCTTTTAAAAGAAACATATAGATAAAATCGAGAATATACAAAAAGAGCAACACGACAGATACCAGGTTTCAACAAATTAAGCTACCCGAAAGACTGAAGAAGGTTAGGCTACCGACGCTGTCCTATAGAAGAGTCAGAGGGATATGATAAAGATATCTCAGATACTGAATGGAAAATACGACCCAGAAACAAGTACATTTCCCAAATTAATTTCAAACACAGAAAATAGACATAGAGTTAATAGTAACAAAATCATTCACCAACGATTCAAAACAAGTTTGAGGAAAAATAGCTATGCAGTAAGAATCGCCAAAATATGGAACAAGCTACCAGATAATTTTATAAAAGTCACATCAGTAAACGCTTTTAAAAATAGACTGGATAAGCATTGGGTAAACGAAAAATCTATTATTCTGATTATCGAGCTGAATTAAACAGAATCAGCAACAAAAATATAGAGATCAAAACAGAATATATGAGTCTGGTTAAGAGGAACTGTGAGGATCCTGTACCAGAAAACAACATTAAGTAAGTAAATATGTTCTGCTATTTAAAAAAAGAATATAAAAATATTCCTAAATCTAAAGTAAACTAGTGATGCAATGTTTTCAATAATTGAAAGACGAGCTCAATGTTTCACATTTTGTAATAACAATCTGACATCGCTTTATAACGCAAGGTAATTCATCTACCTTCTGAGGTAAAACCAGTCTCCGCAGGGATGTGCTAGAGATGACTTAGATATTATAAGGGTTTATAGCATTATCGATTGCTTGAAATTGCACTTTTTTCACCAGTCTATATCTCAACAGCTTCCACTTGAATTATATAAACTCTTGACAACAGGAAGGAAAAAAAAATAGAAATGGCTAAAATTTCTGCATTTATGCTACTGTATAATCAAAAACTCTTTTATATAGAAATATAAGATGAAAAAGTTAACCAATTATGCATTTTTCATAATTACAACACATGTACATATGGAATTTTTTTCTAAAATGTTAGTTATGACGAATTTTAAAACCCTATTTCGAAATTTTTCAAATTTTAACTTAAAGATGTAGATTTCAATATTTAATATAGATACTTGTCTATTGGGAAAAAGGCTTTAGGTTGGCCTATCGTGTAACCAAAGCAGGTGAAGGAAGCCAACTTAGGAGCGCTGTGATTGGATGTAAGGGTACAATATATTTTTTATTTATTTATAAATAACTGCAGTCTGTATATTTACAATATAAATTTTGAAACACATTGAAATGTTTTCCTTAGAATTATTCGAAAAAGCTTCCAAATTTTCATGAATTTCATTAAAATGACGTGGGCATAGATACCATTAACAAGCTCTGTTCGAAGACTTCAATTTCTAAAACAGAATAATAAAGTACTTATATGACACATAACTGTTTTGTCTAAGTTTTTATTATAAAAGTGGCAAACTTTGAAAATGTTAGTATTGTCGCCTATGAAAGAATAAATACTACCGTTTTCCTATAGTTGAAGACCGAATGTTAATTGTTGATGATATCGTAAGGGGTTGTTGTACTGACGTGTTACCCTCATTGTCTTTTAAATATACTCGAAAAAGGACTCGATGTTTCAAATTAATGTTGATATTTTCTACCGACGGAGAAAAAATTTGAACATCAAGCATTTTATTTTATTTAGAAAAAGTACAGACAATTAGTTTCTGACAAAAGCGACTTAATCGTCCATCAAGCAACCTTGTCCCTTAATTGCGTGATAGAAAAGATTTCTGACAAGCTAAACCAGGATTGATTCTAAAGGGGTCATAAAATCATTAAGTTGAACATCAAGCTTATGTTTCAAAATAAATTGCCCTGAATTTTGTGAAGATATTTGAAATCAAAGATTGACCTTAGCGGTCCTATTTTCACCCAATCGAAACTAAATTTAATCATATTTGTAGGGTACCTTTCAAACAGAGAAACAGATGAAAATGTTATATAAGTTAACTGACGACATACGACGACGACGAGAAACGAGTATTGACAAAAGCTCAAGTGGTTCTATCTGCCGAGAAAGCTAAAAAGTGTTTTATTAGGTCATTGAGCGCTAAAATGGATCGCCGATTGTTATCTTGCAAAATTGTCTTTTATAAAAGAGGGGCACATTTGTGCCATCTCTGAATCATCATTCACGCAAAAATATGCTGTATTGAGAGTTTCTAAAACATTGAAAGTAACAATAAGTTCATGAATATGTAAAACAATAAATTAACAAAAATAATAGAATGCAAACAAAATAATCCCAAAAAGCGAAAAAAAATATATATGTAAGCTATTATACATAAAACATTTTTCGTTTATTAAATAGAGTACAAATTCATACAGTTATACTCATCCCAGAAAAGATTTAGAAGTTAGAAGGTCTTAATTATGAGATACAATTGTCAAATGATCAGCGCTTAAAATGGTGTATATGATGACACATAAGTTTCAGTTAAGATTACTAGTATTCGATTTCAATTATAACGTCTTTTTTCCTTACGAACCTGTATAACCAAACTGAACCACACTTCACGTGAAAAAATCGTATCATAGTTGTTTCCTATATGGGTGTCCCTTAAATAGAGGAAACGTGTCATCATGTCTTATTGGTTTCTGGCGACGAGTTGAATAACAAGGATACTACTATTGCCAATAGCGTTTTTGGAAGAGGGTTGACATTGTTTTGAGAAAATAAGGACCTTATAAATGGGAATTGGAAATTATTTCAGCTAGCTGCTACTCATTTCATTTTCAGCTAATTAAATGTAAAAGGAAATAACCGATCCAAAATTGTAATGAAATGAATTTTTCTTTTAAATTAGTAATTTTCTTTGATTTAACACTACTAGTCCGAATGTTTATAAGAGTTTTCGGTCAAAAAGAGGCGCGAGATACCAAGAAGACATTCAAAACTCATCAGTTGAATAAAACTGATAACGTCTTAGGAAAAATTGTCGTAAAGACGAGCAAATCTTCAAAACACTGCATAGAAAACTAAAGATTAAGCAACACGAACCCCACCAAAACCAAGTGCGAACTCATGTGCATCCGTTGTACTGTTCATGCACGTACAAATCCGGTGATAAATCTCATTCGGTTATGTAATAATGGAAGAAAAGAGAACGGGGTTGTGATAACGACAAATGGAAAATATTTGTGGTCATCTGTGACACAGATATTCCATAACGGTCAATTAACACGTGACGACGTTCGTAAAAGTTGTTGAAGAGATGTCTTCACTTGGAACCTTCCAAGGTTCTTCACCTAAACTAAAACCATTGATTATGTGGCAAATAAGATCTGTGGAAACAATAAAGGGTCCAATAAGCCCACAGTCTATAACAAATAATAATGTTTAGTAAGAACAAGATAATAAGCAATGCAATCAATGGCAAACCATCCAATAAAATTCAACTCCCCATCTACATAAGTACAGAAGACAAAACTAATCGGGGAGATTGAGACGGTAAATATATATAATAAAAATGTTTTGCTGTTACCAAATTTTTTTTTTTTTTTTTTAAACATGATTTTGAAATTATTTTCCTTGATTAATATTGCCTTACCTTTCAGCTTGTCATATCAGCTCGAAATGAATATCCTATCGATTTCTTTTATCTCTAGAACTGTTTTCGATATGCATTTTGAATTTATAGCTCTAAATATAGCATAAAACGATAAATTAACGAAAGAGTAAATAAACAGACAGGGCCTGTTTACTATAGTTTCAAGATAAATGTTATGTGTAACAAATTAATGCACTGAAATAGTAGAAAGATTTATAACAAACGTGACCAAGTGACATTGTTGACAAGGAAGTTAACTTGGTGCATTTCAAAATATAATTCAAGAAGTCGATTAGTTGACCTTAAAAAATTAGATAACTGACAATCTATAAATAATTTATCTGAGTAATACTTCTTTAACATGTTTTTAACATAAGATAAAAAGAAATCATGCTAATTGCTATATCTATAAAGAAAGATATTTTTCATTTACTGAATGATTGATTGTTTCAGTGGCAAATATGTTACACATATTTAGAACAAATATGTTACATATATTTAGAACGAGAACAAATTAACAATTAAGACAATTGGTATGCTCTACAAGGTAGATAGCCCGAGATGAAAGGCGGGAAATTAGGACTGTCACTGAAAATGAGAATATGTTAAACTTTGGACAGCAATTATGTCTAGCATCAGGTCACGTATGGGCCCTCCGAAAGTTATTGCATGGGTTCCTTAAATTGCAGAAAGCAATTACTTTTACATTGTGTTTTTTCCCCGCTGAACGCAATGTTCAGAGATAACCATATTTCTACACCTTAGTCAACTTTCGTCTTTAAATAATTAGACTTAAACAAAATGTCTTTCGACAAAACATTCTTTCATTTGCATTTGATGTCAATGGAACTGCTACGGTAGTGTAAGCAGTAGTTAGTCTCAATTCCAATAGTTTCAAAGTGACCATATAAATTTGAAAAGTCTAAATACATGTACATATATCATGCTTTATGGTTTTAAAGAGCAAATTTGATGCTTAATTTAGACAAACGAAGTTTAAAATATGACATGACACATGACCCGCAGCAAAGTAGTTAGTATCTTAATTGCACGTCTCTTAGAAGCAATCATATGTTTTAGGACTTTTTTCCATTAATTTTACATTTTATAAAATGGTCTCTTTCTTCATGTGCACTCATTTGACGCCCTTAAAATATAATAATGTAACTTTCTTTTATACAAATTCATCAAATATTCAGTTCAAATACAGCTGAATCGTTGAAATGGACTCAGATTACAGCAATAGGGTAAGAGAATCAAAATTCTAATTGATATGTTCATTTTAACTAATAAAGTCTTTGGGAGGAAACATCTAATATATATAAATGTAAAGAAAATTGTATGATACACCCTTTTATATATTGATTTTACTTAAAATCATTTTCAATATAAAGTAAAGCTATTAGAGATTTATGGAATATATTTCAAAAATACTCTTCTAGAATTCCATATTTTCATATCTTTTAGACCTTTCACAGTATAAGCATAGACTCGCTTATCACTAAAAGTACTTCCTTATTGTACCTTAATGGCGTTGTCATGACTGCTGACTTTTGTTTTATGTATATTTTAAATCTGAAGTTTGATTAGTCCATAGAATATCAGAAGGTTTTCTTTCTGTTTATTCGTCGACTTATTTATTTCATTGGTTCCTTGTGGAATTGTTGTATTATTTTATTAAATACACCCCTGCCCACGAATGTATAAAAGAGTAGGACAATCTTAAAAGGAATAGATGTCCTTTGAACTATGCAGATAACAAAGGTAAGATTTTATAAAATAAATTGATACAATCTTTTTTTTAAATTCAAATACATTTTGTTTTGTTGCAATTACCTAAGTAGCCCAGGAGAGCATACTTATGGTTCCTGTCTTACATTCTCACTCCTGTCTAGAGAAACAGGCGAGATAAATGTCCACTTTACTTATAAAATTACATATTGTAGTTTTCTTAAAGCAAATCAACACAAAATCAAACACACCTAACATAATACACTTCATTTATTCGATTACACAAGATCTATAAACAGTGATACCTGTCTACAACAAGGTAAGTTTTAATGAGGTAATGTGCTTTGCTCTATTTTTTATAAACAATGTAAATGTAATAAGTTGGTAGACATAATCACCTTTTAATTGAATGTATCGATACGTTAACTTAAAAATGTAAAAGTACACATTTGACGTAGTTATTACATATCTGATCTAATAACATGAATAAGTGTACCAGATCATTATTGATATCTGGTTCTTTATTTTGTAAATGGTTTAAACGTAAAACGATATTTTCTTTTAGTTCACAATAAAATTGTCTAATAATTGTATTATTATTGTCAGTGATGTTTTCAAACTTTATCAGATTTCGAAGTTTGAAAATTATCCATTTGGTTTTGCATAGATAATCAAATTAGTAATAAAGAAATTTCTGATGCTATTGCAAGCTTAAAATCAGGCAAGGCCTGTGGACCTGATTTGATATCAAATGAAATGTTAAAACATAGTCAGTCATATTTGATAAATTGCTTATATAAATTGTTTAATTTATGCCTCAAGAACAGTGTGTACCCAACGATTTGGGCTGATGGTCCTTGTGATCCATCTAACTATAGAGGTATAACAATTACTAGTGCCATTGGTAAACTTTTCAACAATATTTTAAATACAAGACTTGACAAATTTTTGTACCTAAATAATTTAATTCATAATTCTCAGATTGGCTTTACAAAAAATGCCAGAACTTCAGATCATATATTTATACTGAAAACACTGATAGACAAATACTGTCACAGTAAAGAGGGTAGATTATATACATGTTTTGTAGACTTTTATAAAGCATTTGACAGTGTTATTCATATACATGTAGGTCTAAAACTGAAGCTTATAAATATGAAAGTTGGTACTTTGTTTTATTATATTATATCAGATATGTATAAAAAAGTAGAGCATGTGTAAGAGTTGGAGCTTCTTTCACTGACCCATTTACCATTAAATTAGGTGTAAGGCAAGGGATACCTGAGTCCTTCTTTATTTAAAATTTTATAAATAACTTTCCATTTTATCTTGACTCCTTTCTGGATGCAGTTTCCTTCACTCAGAGAAATTGAATTGTTTGATGTATGCAGATGATATTGTGATTATGTGAACATCAGCCACAGGTCTTCAAAATAGACTAAATCAGCTAGAAAGAACTTGTGCTGACTGGTGCCTGAAAGTTAAACTAAAGTTATTATTTTAATAAGGCCGGAAGAAAATTCAGGCTGATTTCCTGCTACAGAATAACTTGATTGATTGTGTCTCTCATTACAAATACTTAAGTGTTCCCTTTACTGCATCTGGAAGTTTTTCACCTAGCTAAAACTGAACTAGATAATAAGGCTGTAAAGGCCTATTATAAACTAAGAAAGGATTTTATAAAATTTGTCTCCTGGAATAAAATCCTGTGTTCATATTTTGTTCATACCCTTAAACCCATTCTGTTATATGATTCAGAGGTATGGGGAGGTTTTAATGTTTCTTGTAATAAATTACAGTCATCCTTATTTAATCTTGAAAATATTGATAAAAATCTTCAGTGTGAGAAACTTCATCTCAAGTTCTCTAAATTTATTCTTGGTGTACACAAAAGGAGTGTAAATTTTGCTGTATTATCAGAACTGGGGCGTTTCCCCTACATTATGATATTGTAAAGTCAATTATTAAATACTGGTATGGATATGAAAACATTCCCACTGTATTCAGTCTGTTGCAAGATGCTTATAAATGCAGCTAAGAGCTTTACAAATCTAACATAACTTCTTGGTTCTCATTTGTTAAAAAATTATTAGAAGTTTTGAAATTAAACAAGAAGTAAATCATTTTGGAAAATATAAATTTTGAATATATGTAGCAAATTAATTCACACTAAATATATTAACAATTGGTGAATATAATATTAACCCAATTTAGATGTTCGGCATCCTTCTTGAATTGTGACTTGTTTAGAGCTAACATTATATCTGATCCAACATGTAAATGTGGTTTGGATATTGAGGACATGCACCATTTTTTCTTTGATTGTCCTTTCTATCTAAATGAAAGGGCTATTCTTTTTAATGGTCTCAGCTGGCTTCCCGAAGGCTGCGAGTTGGACTTAAAACTATTGGTTTTTGGAAAAGAAACTCTTTCCTATGATCAAAATGTTCAAATTGTTAAACAAGTATTCAGTTTTATAAAGAGATCAAAACGATTCCTCGTAGTATAGTATCAGCATAGGTAAAACACACATCATCATCATTATCATCATCATCCTAATCTCTGTCCATTCTTTCCACATTCCTCTCCTTTTTCAGTATAGTTTAGTAATATTTATGTTGTTTATATTATATGATGCATGCTCATGCTCAATTTGTATTGTTATATATATTGTATTGTGGAGAAGACTTTATAAGTATGTTTTACTTGTGTCTGATCCTTTTTGCTTTGAGCAAATAAAATATGTTTAAACTAAAATTAAACTAAAAACAATTGGTATGTTAGCCAAAAAATGCTTCTGATGGAAAATTGTTCAATTATTTTAAATTTAAACAAAATTTTGGTTATGAAAATTATGTTTCTTTGGTTAAGAACTTTGATTTAAGAAGAGGTATTTGCAAATTACGTACATCTGATCATAAGCTTCAAATTGAATTTGGCCGTTTTCAAATATTCCATGAAATGAAAGAATTTGCAAAAATGCTCCTCTGGCTGTGTTGAAGATGAAATCTATTTTTAACTTCATGTGAAATTTAACTCTGATAGAGATGCTCTCTATGACTTTGTTTGCCAAAAATTCCAAACTTTTCTATATTGGCGATCAACAAAATTCATTTATTTATTAAGCTGTGAAGACAATCAGGTCCTTAATGCTGTTGGAAAATTTATTCAAGTCAATAGGAATTAGATCTATTTATTTTTCATGTTACTATATTATATACTATAAACCAAGGGCTTTGTTACAGTCTAATTGTATTGTGATTGTGTATTTAAATTCTATATATTTATGCTAATCAATGTTCTTTTTCCTTATACATGTATCTCTATATGCCCTTATGGGTCCTTAATTGGTAATAAAATATGTTCTTGTTCTTGTTCTATTAGGATATTACCAAATATAATTTTCTTTAAAGGCCTGCACAAAAACCGGAATCATATTCTTTCTTGTGGAATTAATTCATGTGTCAAGTGTACTTTTGTGAATATAGTTTTAATTCTAATATTAATGGGTAGATCCTTTTACAGTTATAAAAATATGGGTTTTGTGTTTCAAGGTGATTTATGCAAAATGGCAGTTACATTTAACCAAAAATCCTCAAATTGATGAATAGATATAAGAAGATGTGGTATGAGTGCCAATGAGACAACTCTCCATCTAAGTCAAAATTTATAAAAGTAAACCATTATAGGTCAAAGTACGGTCTTCAACACGGAGCCTTGGCTTACACCGAACAGCAAGCTATAAAGGGCCCCAAAATTACTAGTGTAAAACCATTCAAATTGATGAAGTCTAGATTTAATTCGGTGTAAATAATGTACTTAAACAATAAACTTGGATACAAGTTTAAGATTGCATAAAAAATTTAAACCAAGAAAAAGAATGCAATTATACCGTATTTCCAAATACACAATGTCAAACTAGTTTTATTAAACACATGGAACCATATGAAAACACGCTTTATAAATTATGTACTGTAAAAATTAACCTCAACTTGATAACATATAAATTAACTAGCAAGCGCTAAAAGTAAACACTGTAGATTGACTTACTGTTGGTTTTAAATGCTTCATGAGCACTTGGTTCTTATGACAGATCTTTAATGTCTCCATATGTTGAATTTATTCTCATCTCTATTTTTAAAGTTTTTTTTCTCATTTTATAGAGACCAGTCTTTTATTGAAGACTGTGTGTGTCTGTACCAAGTCAGGAATATGACAGTTGTTTTCCATTCGTTTGATGTGTTTGAGCTGTTGATTTTGCCATATGATAAGCGACTTTCCGATTTGATTTTTCTTGGAGTTCGGTATTTTCTGTATTTTAGTTTTTGAACAATTGATGTCTTTTATTTTATTTGTGCTGTTGGATTGCTGACATTTTGACATATGCCCCACATCTTCTTTTATTCATATGCACTTCAACTTTAAAAAAAGCAGAACAATTCATTCAGAGTATATTTTTTCTTAGATGAAAATTTAATATGATGGTATGTAATATAATAGTTTTAAAGATAACAGAGATTATCAAATATATGCAATAAGCACCAAATCTCAAATTGCAAATATATTTTTGATAACAATAAATGTACATACTAAAAATAATAAAATTTGAAATAACCTACCTTTCAATATGATAAATCCAATGAAAATGTAAAGATTAAAATATTCAATGTTTATATCTGTTTGGTATGTGTAACATGTAATGTTACAGTAATAGTATGTTTACATGTAACATAATCTTCACGACCTTATCTCTAGATCAGAACATACAATGCGACATCTAGGTGCTTTTCATATCAACGATTGAAAATATATCAAAGTGTATTTGAAAGAGAGTCAACTATATACTGATAAGATACATTTGCTATTGAACTTTAAGTTATATGAGGGTCTGGATGGGGTTCATAGAATAGAAAATAATTGAAGAAACATAGAAAATAAAGGAGAAAAATAAAATAAAAAAAAAAAAACCCAGGTAAAACAAATGATAATAAAATAATGAGCAAAACACAGAAGGATATTAATTTAAAAATAGTAGTGAATACAAAGAGGTGTGGTATGATTTCTACAAAAGACGTAAGGACAAGGGTGTGTGCAACGATAGGTTACAAAAGCGCCTATAATTCTATAAGACTAAATGTGATTCCTATTACATTCGTGTTCTTTTGGAATGTTAACTTATTTAGAATTAAACACAACAGTCGAAAGTTCTTTATCTAGAAGGAAAATGCCTGTTTCTTGAAAGTTGGTATTTTATACAGCAGTAATATTTGTTTTATGTATATCGTACATAGAATATAACGCATCTTTCCCTCTTTATATTTCATGTATACTTGAAACGAGCCTTGAAAAATTCTATCAACAATTTATATTCGAAAGGAAACTATTTGACTCCCCAAAAGAAAAAAAAAACAATTCATGTGAAATATTTTATCACCACATTGTACTATTATATTCCTTGTGATCGTATGACTCTTGGCGAGGCTAGGTATGCGTGTATTCACCTTTTGGTTTTGTTTTTAGTTTTGATCCTGATATGGATGGGTCCAGAGGTGCGATTCGGACGCAGTAGGATTTTATGGTGTTGTTTTCATTTTGTATATCCTTTCGAGCACCTGAGATCACCCCGTTCAGGTGTGGATTTCGTGTTGCTCAGTCTTTAGTTTTCTAAGTTGTGTTTTATGTATTGTTGTTTGTCTTTTGTCGTTTCGTTTTTACCATGATACTGTCAGATTTATTTGTATGTTTATTTGAATTTTCAATTCATTTGCTATGTATGACTGTTGTTTAGTTTACACAGTTGTGGTAGCTAGTTCCCAATATTTTCCACGTTAACAAATTACAACATCTTTTGGGTTGCTCACCACATGTGCCAATATAACGGAACTATAAACAACTTAGATAGAAGCGGTAGATTTTGCATGCTAAATAACAGGTTTAATCCTTTTTCTTCGGAAAACGCCTGTACCAAGTCACTAGAACACATTCTGACAGAACATGTTAGACATTCATATTAAATATTATTTTGACGATTCTGAAGAGAATTTAAACTGGTCTTTTACATTACCATTATCAAGCACTTATGTTAAATCGACCTGATGTTTAACAAGCTGTGAATAGATTTTATACATTTCATATCATCACTGTGATACATGCACCATTATATAGATTAGCACTAAACTAAAAGTGTAAGTGACCTGTTAATGGGATACAAAATTGGCGAAACTAAATTGATACATCAATGAACTTTGTGTCCTTCTAAAACGGTGTGGTGTTCATCAATGAAAACACTACCCGACACAAATAACAAAAAGACATCTTGACAAATATAATATACAATCATAAGTGTTTCTCGTTTCTCGTTTTATATAGTTTAGACCGTTGGTTTTCCTGTTTGAATGGTTTTACACTAGTCATTTTAGGGCCGTTTATAGCTTGCTGTTCGGTGTGAGCCAAGGCTCCGTCTTGAATGCCATACTTTGACCTATAATGGTTTACTTTTACAAATTGTGACTTGGATGGAGAGTTGTCTCATTGGAACTCATACCACATCTTCTTATATCTATCTACAAAAATAAATAGGAATATAAAGGGTTGAGCGCTCATAAACATGTTTGACTCCGCAACATTCTTTATGTGCCTGTCCCAAGTCAGGAACCTGTAGTTCAGTGGTTGTCGTTAGTTCATGTCTGTCATATTTGTTTCGTAAATTGTTTTGTAATAAATTAGGCCGTTAGTTTTCTCAATTGATTTCATTTCGGGGCCTTTTATAGCCGACCATACAGTATGGGTTTTCTCGTTATTGGAAGGCCGTACGGTTGCCTATAATTACTTACATTCACTTCATTTGAAATTTGGTGGATAGTTGTCTCAGTGGCAATCATACCACATCTACTTATTTTTATATACATGTTTATGTCCTCGATGTGCTCGAAGTAATTTTCAAATATTCGGCTTTGAGCATTCCTGATGAAGGTAAATCCAGAAAAGCGCTTCGGACGCATGGAAATTATATCATATTGTTTTTTTTTAAGCACTGGATCGATACCTCTGCTGGTGGACTATCGGTCCCCGTGGGTATCATCAGATCTGTGGTCATTACTTCGGTACTGACATGATCTATAACATTACTTTTCTTAAATTGTCAGTTGTTAAATTTTAAAATTATAAGAAACTAAGCTTAGATGGATTTGACTATTTTAGGTCCTTTTCGGTCATATAGCTCTTCAACTATTTTGGTCCTTATGCATCTTTGGATTTCAAATATTCGGCTTTGAGCGTTCCTGATGAAGATAAATCTAGAAAAGCGCTTCGAACGCATGGAATTTATAACGTGTTGTTTTCAGTTTTTACCCAGTGTCTATTTAATGTAGTGGCCATATCCTTTGTAAGTATCAATGTTTATTTGGACAGATTGAATTTCGAAACTTTGTATTTAAGCGTTCCCGATGAAGGTTGACGTATTTGATCTATCGCAACTCCTATGGATCTAACTAACTGGTGGTGTTTAACGACCTTGACTGGCTGGATCGAATAGTCTTCAAATGTCTTTTTATTCATACCATCTTGTTTTTTTCAAATAACAATTTTTTTTTCAAATAACAATTTCCTTTAGACGAGCTCAGAATTAAAGTCAATATAGCGATCTTAAAATTTTATCATTGTTCGTCATGATACCTGTCTAGGCTTGCAGAGTTTAAATAAGCAACAAATGCTGTAGAAATCTTGATTTTCTTGGACGTTGAAGGAAATACATCGGACTTGAACACTATTATGTTTTTATTTAATTGTTAGATCTATCATGGATGATGATGATGCAATAGCAGTTGTTGGAATAGGTGGAAAGTTTCCAGGAGCAGACAATACAAAAGAGTTTTGGGAAGTTTTGAAGAATGGAGAGAACCACGTCACTGAAATACCACCCGACCGATGGAATTTGGAGGCCTTCTACAGCAGTGATTTGGACAGTGTTGGGAAAACATATGTACACAGGGCAGGATTTCTCAAAAAGTAAGCCCATCTTTAAATTCTTTCTCGACATACGTGATTTGTAACACAGTATCTACCTTATCAAGAAGAGTACATACATGTCAGCACACTGATTCTTTCATGATTGAATAGAATTATTGAGGACATATTGAGTAGCACACCTACATTGTAACTCTTTTTTTTATATATGCCATAGAATACAATTACTTATCTAGACAAAAGTAGTGAGGAGAATATACAGACAGGTGTATCCTAGAAAATATTCTAAAAGTTCGACTTAAGAACATGTTTGGACAATTCTACATTTGATCAGTTCTATCCTTGAACTGATAGTGACAGTTCTACCTTAGAACTGTTTTGAACAGATCTACCCTAGTACAGATACGTTCTGTTCTATCTCTAGCAGAGTTTTAAACATATTTATTTAACGCTCATGAAGTTTGGGATGCATCAGAGTAATGAAATTCTTCTGAAATGAAACGCGCACAGTTAGTTTCCACCATAGTACAAATCTCTTGACAGTATTTTATATTATCTCCAAAATGAACAAAGCAAAACACGATTGCTTCTTTTTATATCCCGATATTGTAATTTTGAAGGTGGTATTACTTAAACTTTGTTGATATATTATAAACTCAAGAATGTTCTGCATATAAAACAACCGAAAATAAACTAAGCTTACCTTCAATAACATTTTGTTTATTCAAATTGAAAAATCTTTACTTTGGATCTTTTTCTGAGTTTTAATATCCCTTTGGTATCCTTCACGTCTTTTTTAGTAAATTAAAAGTTGTGGCACGATTGTCCTAATAATATCAAAACTTTAATGTTTATCAAATAAGTACAAAATTATCTAAGTGTGGTTCAAATCTAGCTTAAAAGGAATAATCTTTTTCTAGCCATAAAGCTTTTGACAACAAACTATTTTCAATTAGTGAAACCGAAGCTGAGAGAATGGACCCCAACAACGGTATGTGTTGGAATGTGTACATATGGCATTAGAGGACGGTGGAATCACAAGGAACATGATAAACGGATCAAATACTGGAGTTTTCATAGGTAGATACTTATTTTGCTACTGTAGACATAAAGCTCGTTTGGCCTGAATGGAAAATGGTCATCTTTAAGTTGTCCATTGTAGATAGTTCTGAAATTGAATTAACTTTTTGCTTATGTGTACAATGTATTCAGTTGACATTCAGTTTGTGTACATTCAATCCAGGACACCTTTACAAGATCATAATAAAATTTAAAGCGACTGGGATATGAATTTGGTTGCAAAATAGAAAATCAAAAAGGTTATTTTTCTATTTTGCGGAAAGACATTGGAAAATACTTTTTTCTTAAGAAGCAACTATTGTTCACTTTTAAAGAATATTTGAAAATTTATTGAATCCCTGATATGTGATATCTTCTCTCAAATAAAAGTAACCCGAATCATTGATTGGGAATTTTGACACAGAGAGTTAGCAATAACCCTTTTGGTGGATGCGTTTTGTTGTGAACGATTTATACATAACCACGACCTGTTTGAACGTGAGTTTTAAATTCGATGCCACGTGCCACTTGCTCTTAAC
Source organism: Mytilus coruscus (assembly GCA_017311375.1). Classification (NCBI taxonomy): domain Eukaryota; kingdom Metazoa; phylum Mollusca; class Bivalvia; order Mytilida; family Mytilidae; genus Mytilus; species Mytilus coruscus. The sequence continues at coordinate 9,226,626 of CM029602.1, read as the reverse complement.
GTTAAACACCCTTTGCTAAATTGACTTATTCTTAGGTGAAACAATTTAGTTCCTTCAAAAAATGTTCTAGAGGCAGTTCAAAATTCCATACCTTTAGTATGGGACATTTTGTTTTATTAGAATTAAATCTTTTGTATCTGAAAAAGATAAAAATCTTCTGAACAACTATCAATGATTTAAATGTTGTTTAAGTAACGTTTCAATTCACCTATTAAGAAATAAAACACAATTAAAGAAGAAGTGACACAGAGTTTAGATAGCAATCTTATCTTTTATTTTGTTTTCTTTAATTAAGATATTTTAATACATTTAGTAGCATGAAGTCGAGACAAGGTGTCCACTAAATCAAAACAACAGAAAGTACTTATACATCCCCCATTTTGTTTTTGCGCTATCGTCATCGTTTGTATTCTTGTCTTTCATTTTGCTTATGTGCTTTGTCTATATGCCATTTTGTTTTCTTTGTTGACATATTTGTTTGTTTTAAAGTGATTAAGATTATAACACAATAAAATTGAGAATGAAAACAATGTTGACTGCTGTACCCTATTTTGATATTTTTATCTATTATGTCTGTTTGTTTTGTTCACACATTGTTCTCAATATAATGGAATTTTATGCGACTGTCATACAATCGGGAGGTTTAGCTAGCTATAAAATATCAGGTTTAATCCACCATTTTCTACATAAGGAAATGCCTGTACCAAGTCAGGAATATGACAGTTGTTTCCATTCGTTTGATGTGTTTTAATTTTTATTTTGCCATTTGATAAGGCACATTCCGTTTTGAATTTTCCTTGAGTTCGGTATTTTGTTATTTTACTTTTTAATCAATATGGACATTTTCTTTTAGCCCATGTTCGTATTTTCCAAAAGTGACAGCTAATCAGGATTAAATGTTTCAAAAGCGACCCTGTTTTTAAACTTATTTTGAGAAATTGGTGTCAATGGCATATCATTGATTGTTTCTATTGAATTTATTTACAATTTTAATAAACTGGAAATGAAACCGAAAATAGTAAACCACTTTTGAACTAAAAAGTTATTTTGATCTGAACACCTCATAAAAGACCGACCGATGAATTAATAAAAGAGAGGCAAAAGATAACAAAGGATAGTCAAAAACAAACTCACAATGCCATTGCAAAAATGAAAAACGACAAAAAAAAAACCAATATTACGCAAAGCACAACATAAAAAGATAAAGAATTAGCGACACGTGCCCAACCAAAACCGGGGTCTCCGGAAGGGTAAGCAGATTTTGATCTACATGTGGCAACCATCGTGTTGCTCATGTAAGTACAAACCAGGTGAGGAGTCTATTTCGGTAGGTCACATTCGAGGAAAAGGAGAACGGGATTGAGGTTAAGACAATTGAAAATATATGTCATCATCTGTGAAACAGATATTTCTTAACGGTCAGCCAGCTCGCGTTGTCGTCCGTAAAATTTTCGAATAACATTAACGCTACCAAATTTTTTTGACCAGATGCGCATTTCGACAATAAATGCCTCCTCAGTGATGCTGGAGTCCAAAACATATGAAAATCTTTGAATTTCAAACAGATACTCATTGTGAAAACTCGTACATTTTCCACTTATCATTCTAGCAAATAAATGAAAACTACTCCATGGAGAACAATGACTTTTAATCTGATTATCTAAAACTACTGTGAAATTAACTTTAATTAAATTTAGGGATTAATTGTACGAGTCAAGTGGTAATCATAAAACAGAGGACCAATTGTTTTAAATTAAAATTTTAAATATTGATATTTCCAATGAATACATGCATCCGATACCACTTACCTGATGTATTATACATGACAGGTTGCTACTTGTTCTTTGCTTGTAAGCGTTGAAAATTCGCTTATTCTCGAGTACTTACTTTTGACAGACGTGACATCTAGAAAAATTGCTAGTATATAGTTTGATACGTGTTTACATTTTTGATTACACGATAAAAGATGCTTGATTTTCAATTAGCTTTTAACATGTTATTTGAAAATGAAAAGTTGAATTTTCAGAATGAAAGGAATGTATGTAAATGCATACGTTTTATGCACCTGTCCCAAGTCCGGAGCCTGTTGTTCAGTGGTTGTCGTTTGTTGTGTGGTTCATAGGTGTTTCTCGTATCTCGTTTTTATATAGATTAGACCGTTGGTTTTCCTGTTTGAATTATTTTACACTAGTCATGTTTGGACCCTTTATAGCTTGCTGTTCGGTGTGAGCCAAGACTCCGTGTCGAAGGCCATACTTTGACCTATAATTGTTAACTTTTATACATTGTGACTTGGATGGAGAGTTTTCTCATTGGCACTCATACCACATCTTCTTATATATAGTAATTAGATGGCACATGTTCAAATACAAGAAATTTCAACCAGTTGTTATAATACAACAAAAGGAAAACTAATTTGCAAGTACTTGCTTTTATGTGCCTGAACTTGTATCTGTAAGTTACTTGTTTTAGGATCTATGAACAGTGATTATAAAGAATCATGCACTGATGATCTAGCAGCGATGAGTAACTACACCTTAACAGGATCATCATCCAGTATCCTTTCTGCAAGAGTTTCCTATGTTTACAATCTGCTTGGACCATCAATGGCAATAGACACTGCATGTTCATCTGCCTTAGTTGCAGTTGACGTTGCCATTCAAAGCCTTAAAACTGGTACGTATAGATACATCATTATAAGATTTAAATCAAAACCATGTCACTGTATCCTACTTTTCTCTTCAACGATCAGCATTGGAGCGATTGGTGACTGACTGTTATCTTCATGACTTATCCATACCTTTGGTACACTGTCCAAAGACTGTGCTTTGGAATTTCATGTATTGTCTGAGAAAATGAAATGCAACCTCAACACGACAGTGCTTTTCAACCTCATTTCTATAACGACCCATTTAGATCATATACAATACAAAGTCCAAATTGTGTAAGTGGTGCTGCTCGTGAGAGTGCAACCTATTTCTTCTTTGATTTCAATAAATACACCAATATATGTTACAATCTACTAACTAATATTGAACATCGTTTTCAAATTGCAACATATTTCGAGTTGCTCACTGGGGAAGCCAAAATTTAACATACGAAGGAAACTGAAGTCTAAATGACTATCTTAAAAGTCGTGAAAAAAAAATCAAAAAGATTCCTCATAGTACAATCAAATAAGATGTATAATTCCATTAATATATTTTCAATTTTTTTCACATTTTGTGTTATTGCCTATATTTACTAAAATACCTTAAGATATTTCTACTCAATTGTGCATGCTGTAATTTTTATATTATGTAAGGAAAAGACTTCATAAGTTGGTGTCGGATCCTATTTGTCAAAAGTTCATATGAGCAAAAAGAAAAAGGTTATTCTATGGATTTTCTAAACACTTGCATAAGTTTTTTAGTTAACGTATTCTAACTTGTCATATCATGATTACTTATTTATACCTTCTTTACAAAATCCGTTTAAAATGTTCATTCATTTAAATACAGCTAAACATTGTCAAATAAAAGCCGATACATACGATAAGATTTGTATTAGAATATCATAAGATTTGTGCATCTATCCGTAATACAATATGATGAGATTCTTAAACTCTTATGATGCACTGTATTAAACTTGTTCACACGGAAAATATTGTATTATAAAAGAGAGGCGAAAGATACCAAAGGGACATTCAAACTCATAAGTCGAACATAAACTGAGAACGCCATGGTTAAAAAAGAAAAAGACAAACAAGACAAACAATAGTACACAAAACACAACATGAAAACAAAAGACTGAGCAACTCTAACCCCACCAAAAATGGGGTGATCTCAGGTGCTCCGGAAGGGTTAGGTGATCCTGCTCCATACGTGGCATAATTCAGGTCTTATAATACAAGATTCATCGTGTGTATCGACCTAAGGAGTACTAAAGTTATCGTCTCAAATTAAACTGATTTATAGTTCTTAATTTTGTGTTTGTTCAAATGAATACTGAAATATTATAAACATTCTTTTCATATCAATGCATTGCATGTATTTGTTTTTTTTCGAGTATGGTTCTTTATGCAAATTCTATTTTTGTTCAAATGTTTACGGATGGGTTGTTTCATATCAAAGTCTTATCTATTGTAACACATTAATACACGTTTGAATGTTTCACGACTCTTACAGAAATTTGCCCACAAAGTTAAATTGATTAAAATAAAACAATTCTAGACATTGGATATATTAAAAAAAAAGAGAAGATAAGGCACCGAATTTGTTATACTACTGTTAGAATCTTTCTGTAATTAACAGTGTTAAACATATTGTGTAAAGACGATAATGTTAGTGTTTCTATATTGATGCGACGTCTACGTAGTATTTTGTCGGGCCATTTTTTTGTATATACCTATAAATGCAATTTTCCATTATCATCGGATATGATATTGCAATTATGTCATATATGTACATTCATTGCGCATATGTTCAAACTAAATTTTGCTGAAACAATAACTAGAAGACAATAACTTAACTTTTTTAGCTGTTTCATGCATGTCTACTAAGATTTTTTCCTGAAGCCAGAGGAGCACATATTGTCATTTTATGTTTTGGTCGTATATAATGAATATATGATTGTATCTCAAAGTAAACCTTATTCAACCCAGATTTGCGTTTACATTCGTTCATTTATTTGTTTATTATCTTCATACTTATAGTAAAACACACAGTAAAGCTAGTGATGGTTATTTATTTTTCAGGTCGTTGTCCCATAGCAATATGCGGTGGAGTAAGTAGCATACTGTCTCCTGATCTTTTGTTGCTCTAAGTCGAGCACGAATGGTTTCACCGACAGGTCAATGTCAAGCATTTTCTGAAAACGCAGATGGATATGCAAGGGAGAGGGATGTGGGATTGTTATACTAAAAGATTAGTAGATGTAAGCTTTTATCAGATTTGTTTTGCAATATTAAATTTGCTACATTTTTTTTAACTTAAATTTCAAATAAAGGTGAAAAGGCATCTCTCGAAAAATTGACCTCGATTAAATTGCAATAAAATTTAAATATGATGATTCAACCGTTTATTTGACTCAGAATCAATTTGTTGTTCTTCGTTTAATTACACGTAATATATATAAACAACAAGGTATTAACTGTTATTCTATTTTATTTTTATGCTAACTAACTATAAATCAGACCAGTATACCAAAATAATAAAATGCATATATTTACATAATTAACTCAATCAAAGGTTGTTACATTGACTTACAGACGCACTAGTGGGCGTTAAATCATCTTCGCTAGTAAAGATCCACTTTGGTGGATAGTTGTCTCATTGGCAATTATATCTCATCTCCTTATTTCTATAAGGGTTACGATCAAGTCCCTCTTCTACAATCTTGGCGGATTGAGATAGAATTTCGGATCCACGAGGTTATGCTTTCCATTGGACGCAGTAATAACTGGATGCATCCAATCAAAAGGGCCTGTAAGATGATCTAGTATAAATGTAGAAAATGTAAACAAACAATTGCACGTGCTGATTGTGCAACATTCTTTACCCCAAAATTAGAACGACATTTAATGCCAATTTTGAAGTTCTTAATCAACTATTGGAATTCCTGGGTATGTATCTAGCGCAAATGTTGGAATGTCAACGTATATTTTCGATTTCTGCTCACGAAATTTGTAAACACTAGACACAATCATTTTACACCCTCACACTGGAGAGAGTTCAAGTGCTGCCATTGCCCAAGAATGATGCAGTCTGAATGGGCGTGACTTTTATCTACCGGTAGATGGCGTACCATTGTAATCACAAATGTTGGCTGAATCTGCCAAGGATGGAGAGGATGGGACATGATCGTAACCCTTGGCTAGAGGAGATGGCGTTAAATGTAATTTAAGTAATGATCAAATATCTGCGAAATTGCATGTTGATTACATATAGCACCAGAAACGAATTAAAGCTTAAAAGGCATTGCCTACGATTTGAAAATATAAGTTGAAATAACTATAGCATGCCATTCTTGGCCTCAAACATTTAAAGAACAAAATACGAAAAATATTTATTATTAGCAGTCGGTTTGGTTAATATTCGTCAAAGTAAGCCCAAAACATCGCTGATACTTTATCAAATAGCAAGACATCCAAACCAATATGCATGCAACTTTGAATTTCTTCTTAGTCCACGATAATTGCGCATCTGTCCATCAAATTATATTAATTAAAAGAAAGTAATGTGAAAAATTGAAAAGAGGTTGAACTGGAAGCTCGATTTAGATGGCTGAGTCGACAAGTAAAAATAAGTATTCCGAAACGATGATATATAAAAATAAGAAGTTGTGGTATAATTGATAACGAGACAACAATGTGCATTTATATTTTTCGTTTTGTTAATGTTTTAAAAAATAATTGATATGAAATGAAACAAAAGAATGTCCTTATGATAATGCACGTGCTATTATATTGATATATCTTTCAGAGAATGATTAAAATATATATTTGTATTTTTCTAATCATTATCATACCGGGGCACATGCCAATCGCAGGTCATGTCGATGGTTAATTAGACGGCGCCCGGTCCCGAAATATTAAGACTTACAATGTGATACAATGTTTATTGTTTCCGGTCTGATTTCTGTAATTTTCATATTCGTTTTACAATGTTATAAATCAAATTGCAAGTCTGAGGTTTTTTGTGGTCATAAATGAACAGTAAATACCTTTTAAAAGTTGTCAACTTGTATGATTTACTTTATTTTATTTCATTAAAACCTGCAACACCGCTTCCAGAGAAAACCCAATGTCTGCGCCTAAACTTGAGTGAAAAGAAGCTAAAATTTTTACATGTAATTGTCAAACTGTCTGTTGCATTAAGGTAGCACTACAGTCTAATGATGATTTTTTAGTGAATTTTTTTTTATCACATTATTTTAAAGTATTTATCCATCTGAACATTTTGTAAAAATCCCAGAGTCATTATGATGTCACAACAGGGAGTAAATTAATAATTAAATTATGTAAATAAAAGCACATGGTAAATACTTTATATATAAGAGCATATGGGAGGAGCTAATCATTCAATCATCTGTTGATACCAAGTGTCCAGCTGTTAATCTCTGACCACAAGAAAAATAATGTGGTCTTATCTTATTATGTTGCAATCAAACTTAATTTATATAATAATGGAGGTAAACAAAGAAAATGTAGAGGAATAAAATCTAAAGTGATGAAATATACAGATAGATATAAATGTGTAAAAGTAGCTTAAACAAAATTTTGAAAGCCTCTGACAAATGTTCTTACTAAGGCAAAAGAATTTGTATCTGAATCTGACACCACCAACAATCCTTATTCTAGACAAATCACCTGTATAAAGATTTTTAAAAACTTGTACTTATAAGAAGTATCTGTTCTATTTTGTAGAGGACAGTATAAGTAGTATTCACATATCTTTAATTGCATAGTTTTAAGTTTCTAGTTAATTTCACAGTACCATATATTTCTTTTTAAATATAAATAATAATTAATATTCCATAGTGAGAATTATGTTAAATATTGATTACATGCAAATGATCACCTTCAATATTCTCTTATCTTATACTGTCTGGACAGGGAGGAACTTTGCCTATATTTAATTACTACATTTCAGATGTTGTTCAAATCAGTGACGTAAAACTCCTTCCAAATGCTAAATTAGTGTTGTTAAGGGATGGACAGTGCACAAATCATGCAAATGTTACAGTTGAAGTGTACAAAAGACACAAAATGTGTGGTTCTATTGATACAATAATGGTGTCAGAACACTCCTGGGTTGTTCCCAGAGGAATTTTATATTTATTTTGCAATTATAGGGGTTCAAAGAGGATATTCAGTTTTGAGGTGATTTATCAAAACATTTTCATGGAATTGTCATCAAAAATGAAAATAGAATCTTTATTGGTGCCCTCTTTGATTTGGCTTTGATATATGTGATGAAAGGAGTATTTTCTACAAAAACGTGTCCCAGTTTTGGATAATTTGTTTCTGAATAAATTTATAGGTCTCCAGAGATGAAAAGTGAAATGAGGTTTTGCATCCAGTAGTTAAAACAATATATCTTCTTATCGGAGGCATATATAACAAAATCTGAGACACGATTTTGTAGCTTGTAAATGGTCAATTAAAGGGATGAAAATAGATGTTTACCACTATTTGACCTGAATGTGCTTTTTCATCCAGTTGGGAGAGCACTTTTTGGCAGTTAATTAGATATATTTTTAATTGATTATTTCAAAATAATTTATCTATAGATTAAGAAAGAGTGATATTTCAGCTTTAAAATGAGTTAAAGATTTTAAAATCCATTGGGTAGTTGTGGAGAAATTTATCTTTAAAGACTGTTGGTTTGAGTCAGAAAAGTCAGACTGTTGTGTTACCTTAATGAAGAACATCTGCTCAATTACCTACAATCGCAAAACCTTATCTCTTTGTCAACAACTTCAATTGGGAAAACGTACAAATCATTATATTAATGCATTTCTGCCAACTTAAATAGAATATACTATATAAATAAGAAGATGTGGTATGATTGCCAATGAGACACTTTTCACCAGGGACCGAATGACGTAGAAGTAAGCCACTATAGGTTTCCGTAAAGCTTTCGACAATTGGCAAAACCCATACCGCATAGCAAGTTATAAAATATCCCGAAACGACAAATGTAACACAATTTTAACGAGAAAACTAACGTCCTGATGTATTCACAAAACTATGAACGAAAAACAAATGTGATATACATGTACAATGTATATAATTATAGTAATATTAACTCTTTTGCATAAACAGAAGCAGTGAACATATGATTGATACTAATTTTTTGTTCTATTATAATTTTAATACAAATTTATGATGGTGTTTCAGGCTAAAATGGATTCAAATAAAATATGGGCAACAATAGCAACTGACTGTAACCAAGATGGAAGTACAGCTAGTCCAATTACAGCTCCATCAAGTAGCCAACAAGAAAGTCTTCTGCGAAGAGTGTATTCTGATCACAATGTCAATCCACAAGATGTACAAGTGATTGAGGCACATGGTATAGTTAAATTTCTACATTAAAAAAAATTGAAATGAAAAATTGTGCAAAACTTTCAAAAATACAGATCCTTTAGAAATAAGTGACATGAATATTATTTCTGTTTAAGTATTACACACTTTCCACATTTCTCGGTAAACCATTCTTGCTTTCAATTAACAATTTTACAATTATATCTTTTAGGAACAGGAACACCTGTTGGTGATCCAATAGAAGCAAATGCACTAGGAAACTTTTTGGTCACAACAATCAACACCAAGTTTACATTGCATCAGTCAAAACCAATATTGGTCATTTAGAATCTGCAGCAGGTGCCGCAGGACTAATCAAAGTCTTACTGATGATGAAACATCAGACAATTGTCCCTTCACTTCACTTTAAAAGTCGAACAAAATGATAGATTTTGAAAATACCAATTTATTGTCCCAACTCAGACTATTCCATGGAAGTGTGGAAGCCTAGATGCCCGATTGGCATGTGCAAATAGTTTCGGTTTTGGCGGAACAAACTCGCATGTAATAATAAAAGAATATGTAGAAAAGAAGACGTTTTCCTCAAGGAAAGAAGGGCAAATCAACCATATCTGGTTTTCTGTCGGCCTCAGATCATGCAGGAACAAAAGTAGCCATGAAAAGTTTTGTGAACCAATTGAACGACACTAATCATTCTCTGAAAGATATATCATATACATCACTTTGTCGCAGAGATCATTTCAATTACCGAGTAGCATTTTATGCTGAGAACATTAACGACCTATTAGTAAAAATCAGAAATCGGGAGAAATCAACTGAACAAATTATAAAGGCGCAGTTAACCCCACCAAAGGTAATTGCAGTATTCTGTGGAGTTGGAACTACTTGGAGAGGAATGTGCAAACAGTTATTGACGACCAATTCTGTTGTACAAGACGTAGTACGAAAAATTGACAGTATTCTCAGCAAGTGGTTGGAATGGTCGATTTATGATATTTTAATTTCTTCCAAAGATATTGCAAGTCCAATGGTTGCTCACATTTCCATATTCACATGTCAAGTAGCTTTATGGACCCTGTGGAGGCACTTCGGATTAAAGGTAGATGCAGTCATTGGTCAATCAGTTGGCGAGGTTGCTGCTGCATATGCTGCAGGTAGTTTAACTCTAGAACAAGCAGTTGAAATAATTTATCATCGATCTCAAATATTAGCAAATATTACTGGAGGGAAGATGTTTGTGATTGAAACTGTCAAATAAACTACATTGAATCAGTGTGTAGTCAATTCTCAGGAAAAGCCTGCATTGCTGTCTATAATAGTTCATCGTCTTGTACAGTGTCCTGTGATTCTGACGTTATTGGCGTCTTAAAGGCTACAATTAGAAATGGACTTCCATCTGAACATAAAGAGACTTTTTGAGAAGGATTTGGACGTCCAATGTGCATATCACAGCCACCACACAGAACAAGCTGGCAACGATTTACAACAGGCATTACAAAATTTGATAGGTAAAGTCCATCTCTACCATTTTCTCCACAGTCAGTGGCACAGAAGTGAAAGTTGATTGCATACTTGGTCCTTCCTACTGGAAAAAAACGTAGCCCGCCCAGTTCTGTTTAAGCAAGCAGTTGCGTGTGCAGGAAGCAAAAACTTCCAATATTTTCCTTGAAATAGGACCAAAACCTGTATTACGTACCCATCTTAGAGACTCGTATACAGAAGAAGAAGCAATAAGCCTTCCATCAATGAAAGAAAATAGTGAGGAAAATTCACTTTCGGATTCTATTTGTAAATGTTTTGAAAGTGGACTCAATTTAAACTGGAATGCTGTATCTAAAGAAGACGGTAAACTCTGTGATTTACCAAAATATTCTTTAATCCAGCTCAAAAGGTCTTTTCAATCAGATACAACGCTTTTGAAAAGACAGGGTTTAGAACAAAATTTGGGAAGTCATTTGTTTGTAGAAAGGACACCAGATTCAACAGCAACGTTTCGGGTGACAATTAGTGAGAAAACACACCATTTGTTTTCGAACATTGTGTGTCAAATTCGATCGTTGTTCCCGGTGCATTTATGTAGAAGTTGCTCTAGAGGTTGCCCACATATGTACGAAGAAAAGAGTACAAGATATAGCAGTTGCAGTAGAATTTGTTCGACCTATTGTCCTTACTATTGGAAAACATACAACACAGATGTTACTGTATTTACTTCAGCACCATATTCACTGTCTGGAGTTTTAAAGAAAGGTAAAGAAGTAATATCTAATTTCAGTTGTCATATATTGAATAATGAAACAAATATAGAAAGGATAGATCTGCAACATATTCGGCAAGTTTGTGAAAACTTTCAGAAATCGGAGGACGTATACAAAACACTGAACAAACTAGGTTTTCATACGGTGAAGGACTTCAAATTCTTGGAGATTCCTGCAAAATAAAACACAAAGTCTTGTTGATATAAACGTGTCAGATTTGATTTGGAAGGACATTAAAGAACAAATTTTCATCCATCTATACTGGATGCTATGTTTCAAACTTTAGGTATTTTGCAGACAGATGATATGGAGGACAGAGTGGTTTTACCGGCAGGGATTGGCTTTCTCAGTTTGAGACGAGGAATGCAAAGAAAAATGATCGGTTATACTGAAATGATACACAAGTCAAACACTGAAATCCACTACAACTTGATTTTGCTTACGACCAGTGGTGACATAATAGCTGAAATAAAAATTTCACGGTACGATTTGTTGATGATTCAGCACTAGACGCCTCATTGGAGTATTCCTTAATTTGGGAACAAGTAGAAATAACAGCAAAAGGAAACGGCAGCATTCGAGAAAAGGATGGAAAGAGCTTATTAATGTGTTCTTTTGACCAAAATATATTAGGCAATATGACTGAATCTCTCGAGACATGAAAGTTGAGAAAATATTGCTTGACATTCCTTCAACACTTTCCTCAAAGAAGAAAATTTTAAGTTCTGTATTGCAAAATCATCCTGACATATCAAAATTTGCTATATTCAGGTTTTCAGATAAATGAGTCTCTTTCGGGATAGATATCCTAGGTATTGTACACTCTTCATGTGTCTCAATGCTCGCTATTCTACAGAGTATCAAAGATACGAAGAAAGACGTTTCTGTGACAATAATTACAGAAAATACACAGGTCCCCAAAAATTAGCATGCCGAAGGATAAATCTGTTGGGATCAGAATTATGGGGTCAAGTCAGATCCATCTTACGAGAGCACGAATCACTCGATATTCGATTGGTTGATTGTCAACCTTCTGTTAATGCAGCCACAGAGTTCATCGTTCAAATTCTAAATGACGAAACTACCAACAAATATGGTGAACTATTATATGATGACGGCAAGGTCTTTACAAATTATCTTCACCAGGTTGCATTTGATCAGGAACTTCCAAAGTACCGACAAGGAAAATAGATGATTACTGTCAAATTGAATTAAAACTGAGAGACCAAACGATTCATCGCAAAAGTTTTGTTTTCTTCAAAAGCCACTCAAAGAAGTTCCTAAAAATAAAGTGGTATTGGTACTGGATGAAGCATGCATGCACAACAGGGAATTATATCCGATAACTTTTCCGGAAAGCAGAAAAACCGTTTTCCTCTAGATGAAAATAACGAATCTGGATTTAACATTTTGACAATTGAAGCAACTGCAAAACACAATCTAGTTTTGAATATCCGACTGACAGTCAGAAAGGGGAAAGTAGTAGTTTGTTATCCTATGGCAGTCCAGAGTACAGTTGTTGTTCCATCGTCTTGTGTTTATCCTTTAGAAAGCATTCAGGGATATAAACCCGGAGTTGTATTGATCACTGTTTTATTGCATGCATTATCAAACGAGGTTGAAAAAGAACAGTCGGTACAAATTATTACAGATGAAGAAAATGCAATGGCTTGCCAAATTCTTAAGTGTGCCCTTACAAAAACAAAGAACTGTCGCATCTGTATTTCATCATATCTGGTTTCTACCACCACATCATCCATCATCATGCCATTGAAAAGATAAAGCTGAAGGAGGCGGAGGATTTGATAGAGAATGGTTCAACTAATGTCGTGATTGCCCTGTCTCAATTTTTGAGTCATGAAGTCCGAATGGTCCTTGAAAAGAATAATATCGGCGTAAAACTGATACACATAGATGACATTTTATCAACAGAATATATCTCTAGAATCTGCCCATACATCTTTAAATTTTTGAATAGATATCTGAAAATATTAGCAACATAACTGCAGAGAAAACATCTGTTTTACAAATTCCGTTCCAAACATTATCAATGTCTTTTGAAAACTTAAGCAGATACAACTGTGTCAAAACCCTCAAGATATGTTATTTAGAAATGACTGTTGCTATGTCGTTGTTGGTGGATTAACTGGGTTAGGTTGGGAAATAGTTAACTTTTAGCATCTAGTGGTGCTGGTGAAGTCGTCAGTTTGTCTCGTCGAAAATAGACGTTAATCTCCAAAATGAAGTCGACAGAGTAAGCAAACGTACTCAATGTCGCATCCGGGCGTTATCAACTGACATTACAATGTTGGATGACCTGCGTAGAGTGATTCAGGAAATTGCAGAAACGACGAAATTTAAAATAAAAGGATTTTCCAAGGTGCAGGTATTTTAAGAGATACGCTTAGTTCTCGAATGAATGAAATACAGTTGCAGGACGTGCTTAAACCAAAGATCCTTGGGACGTGGAATCTTCATTTGGTATCAAGAGAATACCCTCTTGATTATTTTGTCATGCATTCCTCAATGACATCGATTATGGGTAATATTGGACAAAGCAATTATGGAGCAGCTAATGCTTTTATGGATAGCCTTTCATACTTTCGACAACTGAATGGGCTATGTGGACAGAGTATAAATTGGGGCCCACTTGAAGTTGGAATGTTGAAAACAACACCAGTACTGAACAGATTTTAAAAGACCAAGGGTATTTTCCTCTGTCTGTTTCTGATATTTTTACTTGCTTGAGGAAAATCTTCATTGTAACCAAACTCAAGTAATGTATGGATCATTTGACTGGTCTCTGATTTGGAAGGCTTTATCTTCAATGAAAATGATCTCGTGAGGCTAAGATTTCAAAAGCTGAACCTGCTTGACAATATTCCCACTGAAAGTATTGATTCTGCTTCATCAAATGACGAATTGCTCGATGTCTTGCAATCTTCAGTAACTGAACGCATACAAAAATTACAAACATCGTACTGAGAATAGCCAGTGATGCACTTGCGCTAGATGCAGCAACGATGAGAAAAGAGACGTTAATAAGCGAATTGGGCATCGATTCCATGCAGTCCATGACTTTCACGAATAAAATTCATGACATTACAGGGGTCAAAATTCCCGTAGTAACACTAATGTCAGATGAAACATCATTTGAAAATATAATTGAAATTTTGAATAATAATATCAAAGAGTCGACAAAAGTACAACCTTAGAAGATAAACATGAGCAATCCCTTGCAAAATCAATGACACCAATGGAGAAGAAATATTATGATTCATACCTTTTAATCCTGATGATCCATCTTTAATATGTTTTGCAGATTTAGAAGTTCCTATCCGTCTTGCAGATCTTGCTATATGGAAGAATGTTTTACTTCAGGTACACGAAAGACATGAAACGTTGCGGACATTGTTACTTCCTGACCAAAGCGCTCGTTATGGCATCATTAAACATATTGTGAAACCAGAAGATGTAAATATGGATATCAAAGTAGTATCACTTCATGACTTGGAGCATGACGGTAAACTTCCTCCTGACATGAAACAATATCTTTTAATCCATCAAAAGACTTTCCAATGAGAGTGATGTTTGCAAAGATGAAAAAGATGCTTAGTTCGAATTGTCTTTAGCCAGCTTTTACTGGATTTTACATCAATTTTGATTGTCGTCAATGACCTTTCTGGTTTTGAAAAATTTATTAGTCCAAAAGGTGCACAGAGGAAGTAGATATTGCTATTCATTATGACAGAAAATTGAAATCACAAAAGCTGAAACTTTCAAAATTTTGGGAAAAACAAACACCAAAATTTTAGATCATATGTCATTGAAAAGACTTCACATACAAGATTTAAATCCTCATCAATTCAATTTTGCAAAATGACCGTCAAAAGGAAACCGTTGTAGCAGTAGCCAAACTGATGAATAAAGAGAATGTTAAACTGTTTGACATACTTGCCAGTTTGTATCAGTTGCTGCTTTCACTTGAACTGCAAACAGATTTAATTACTCTTTTGCAACTGTTGATATGCGAGTTCACTTTCCAGAGCTACAAGAAACAGTTTGCAGATTCACAAATCCAGTTCCGCTGTATGCCAAAATTGACAAAGAGGAATCATTTATTTCGTTTTGAAAAGCAATAAAATGTCGATTTTAGGAGCTATTGAGAGCAGTTTGCTTCCATATGACACCATCATGAAGTTACTTAAGAATGTAGCACCAGCAGATGTTATGCGGCATCAACTGGTAATGACAAACGTAAGAGGTATGAGGGATTTTCAAGATCAAGAAAACATGAATGAAGTGAAAATCAAGCGTATAAGCGCAGGTGCGTATTACAACGAAACCACGTTATATGTTTGGAATGATATGGAAAACAACCATCTTGAAATTGAATTAGCACACAGTACACTAGCGGTAGAAAATTCACATGCAAGACATATACTCAATATTCTTCTCCAGTGGCTTCAAACTGTGACAACGTGTCCAAGTACGCAAATTGATTCGTTAGTTGTGCAGTCTACGACATTCAAGGTCAACGGTATAGAACCAACACAACGAATAAAAAGTAAAAGAGATGACGAAAGTGTGATTAAAAGAAAATGGAATGATGGAAGATTATCTGGGAAACGTACATTTTCAGGTATACTTGTTTGACATTATCGTTTTATGAATATTAGATTCTTTACCGTAAAAGCAACACACTGGATCTAATATAAGAATAAGAAGATGTTTAACGATTACAAATGAAACAATTATATCAATCAAATACCAAGAAAGAACGAGGATGTAAACTAAGTCGTTCGGTTGTAAAAGCAAGAATTTTCATGTTATTAACTGCCAAACATTTCATTATTTCAGTCATGATAAATTGATAACATATAAAAATTATCATTTTGTTTATGATTGTGAAAAAAATATGCATCACCGCTAGGTACTGTTAATTCAAAATAATGAATTAAGCTAAACTATTTTAGGAATCTTTTGAAACAAACAAGAAGAGGATGGGATCATACAGTTATCGTTGCCATACAGGAAACTGACCACGGGAAGATAATGTATTGGGGTGATAACAAAAACAAGCTATCGAAGTCATTGAAAGTTAGAGATGTCAAAAATTGGAAATAACAACGACAAACGGTAAATTTTAAATGCTTTAAACTTCTTAACTGTGTAGCTCGATTTTGAACTGTCTAACGTTTTGATCAATTATGTAAAGTTAAACTATGAGATTGAACCGCTATGACATGTGTACCAACAAACTGAATTTTATATTAGACAAAAAAAAGCACTAGAAAGGTATCGATCAGATCACAATACAGGTCATGTGTCCATGCTTGATAGTTAAATTCTCACAAGCCAAGTTCTTTTATTTACTTTAAAATCATTACGTCCAGTAATGACATTTTGTCTCAAATTGTTGTGCACAATTACGACAAATTAGAGGGTCACAGAAAAGTATTCCAAATAGAAAGAAATGCAGAGTATTTTAAAATCCTTTTAATTGAAGGATACACGAACACAGATTATGTTTTAACAATATTGTTGAAATAACCGACATAAAATGGAGGTATAAACACTGACTTCTTTAGTCAATAAATACTTGCAGTACTTACAGATCACAAGAAATGAAATAACAACATTTTTAACCTACAAAAATCAATTCCAATTCAAACTCAGTGCTTTTTCCAGACTATTTCTGATTTAGTACACACGGTGTATATTTAGAACGCTTGTTTTCCGATTCATTCGACTGTAACGCTTGCTTTCCGATACACATAACGCTTGCTTTCTGATTTCTGTTGACGAAGATGCAGAAGACACGAGATGAGGATATGTGGCTTCAGTTGGGTGGCATGTGGTGTTCTCTCTTGTATCTCACGGAACACTAGAGCTATTTTACTTGATAAAAATGTAATGCATGTCATTATGAAAGTGTTTAATCAGGTCGTAAACGGTACCACAAACGCAACACTGTAAACGATTGAACACAAGAATGCATTTCTTTTGTATAAAACTGTTTAAAACATTTCAAATTAAGCCAGTTTTCAAATCATTTATTGACTTTCCTTTCATTATTACTGTTCCATATCTCAAAATTCTTTTAATCTAGCCATAAATGCCCGTTGAAAAAAAATCACAAGAAACGCTGTCTTTCAGATTGTTTACTTTCAGCGTCGTTCTGGGAAACGATTGCTTTCCGATTTTCAGGAAACGACTTCTTTCAGATGGAACGATTTGCCAATCATCCGATCACATGCAGACTATAAAATGTGTTTTTGTTTTGAGGTTTATTAATTTACAACCTACGACACAGCAGAGGTAACAAGTCGAATTGACACCTTGCTAGTTCATCAACAAGTAAAATCTACTCTTGGTATGCCAGTGCATGTCATAAGTTAAATAATACTGATTTATTTCGGCACCAAGCTGTGTGTCAGAAATTCTTCTTTAATTCGTCAATAAGAATCTATGTTTCAGGACTTCTTTTGTTTTTGTTTTTGTTTGTTTTTTTTTTTTTTTTGTTGTTGTCAATTTCTGAAGAGATTTTACATATTTTTTTTATAAAGAAACACTATTCTATACGGAGTCCCAGCTCAGTGAGAATTATAAAATATAATAGCTGATACAGTTAGTTCAAATATAAATAAAAAATGCCAATTTTACTACATGACAAGGTAGGCTAAGTACCTAAATGGCTATATATATATATTATGGCTGAAGCCGATTTGACAACAGAATATGCAGCGGTACCCCATATATACTTATAATTATATATTTGTGTACAGCTTACCATCATAAATATCCTGAATGATAAGAAAATTGGAGAGCAAGTCGTTGAGGTGAAATTTAGAAATATATTGCAAATTAAATTGAGGTAAGAAAAACAAACAACAGCAAATAAGGGACAACTTCACACTGAAATCTATTAAGGACAGGAGAAAATTTACGGTGCGTATAAACAGCCAGGGTGGAAATCATGTGTTTCGGAAGGGTATATGATTTCTGCTTCTTACGTGTTTGAATTGCAATATTTTAATTATTACTTTTGCTTGCAAAAAAAACCACCTATTACATCATCGTCGTATATTACCATCTTATATTAGTACCGTTGTGCAAATCTTTAGACTTATATGTATTTATTTAATTCACATGGACATATGCAAAATTATTGAAAAAAATTAAAATATATGATATAGACTCTTTGATATTCAATTTCCAGTAGGATTTGAATACACATTTATTTTGAACATGTGAATTAAACAAATACAAGGATACAGGGTAACTTGTATATATTCACCCTAGCAGATTACTATTGGAACTGAAAGCTTGTACAGTTAATTTTCGATTTTGCTACTCTTTATGCGTAACTACGGAGGTATTGGAGATTGCAATACCTAACCAGTATTTTTATTTTCTTTTTTCTTTTTGGGGGTTTGTCCTTCAACTTAAATGCTTGTTCGAACCAGAGATTTCCTGTCAAATTTGGTACCGTGAAAAAATAAGTATTTAAATTTTCATGGACATAATTGTTTGGGCTAGGATATTCATTTTCAAACTGCTTTGGGGCATATTATTTATTTCTGCTAGTTGCTGCTTTGTCAGAATCACCCTTGTTTTAAATACTAGCAAGACGTCCACGAAGTCCCTATTCTGTCGGCCGACATTTTGCAAGTTTCTGAAATGTCAGATGCTCCTTTTCCTACAATTATCAATGTGTATATTTTCCGTCGGTAGGCAGTCATATAGATCATTTAATATGTTTGCAATATCTATTGAGGATCCGTATTTTTGGATATAGGTCTACATGAGACTTGGAAAAACGTAATGAGTAAAATTGATAACATTTGCACTATATTAGATTGATTTGATTTTTTTTTTATGTTTTGTAAAATGGTTGCATTTTGGAATTTGGATTATTATTTTCTCTGAGTGCGTTACCTAAATATTTTTTGTAAAACATAGAAATTAATACAACTTTCTTCGAAATTTAAAAATACGTACTCTTTAGGGAAATAATCAAATGGGCTTGTCACAGTCAAGCCCGTAATAGTGAAAACCTAGAAACAAATTAAATCAATCAGACCGAGGATGAGACGAGGAGGGGTGGTTGCGTGTGTGTACATTGAAAACAAACGATCACACATATATCTGAAGACCTATAATGCTGTGAAAATAGGAAACATTTAAAAAAATGTGTGTTGTTTAGCCATGATGAATAAAAGGTCCTTTGATAACAAAGATATGCAAGTTGTAACATTACGTATGGGAACAACCATTTGACATTGAATAGAGGGGCGGGGGTGAGTGGGTGTTATGGTTTTTTTAATTCTTAAATTGTTTTTCGAACCAGGCAAGCATCAAATTATTTAACATTTTGAGGACTTAGTATTAGATTTAATGGCAAAACTCTCAATCAGAATATTTTTTGTCTATCTCCTAGATCAAAATATTTGATTCTTTTGGGATTCTGAATATATTTTGGGACCCCATTAATTTCATATGATCGTACCCTAATGAAAAGATTTTCTACAAAAATGTTAATAGTGGTATGAGTGCCAATGAGACAACTCTCCATCCAAGTCAAAATTTATAAAAGTAAACCATTATAGGTCAAAGTACGGTCTTCAACACGGAGCCTTGGCTCACACCGAACAGCAAGCTATAAAGGGCCCCAAAATTACTAGTGTAAAACCATTCAAACGGGAAAACCAACGGTCTAATCTATATAAAAACGAGAAACGAGAAACACTTATGAACCACATCAACAAACGACAACTACTGAACATCAGATTCCTGACTTAGGACAGGTGCAAACAATTGCAGCGGGTTTTAAGCATACTACATTTGACTGATTTTTCATCCCTTAAATCTTAAAGTAAGCGTTTCCTGAATCTCAAAGTAAGCGTTACGCATCGATTTTCAGAAAATTGGTAAATAAACCTGAAAAGATTATTTGTGGTCTTATATTTTGCATAAAATTGATACATCAACCCTTTTAAAAATAAATGTGTTGAGAAAGATTGATTAGTTTGTTAAAATTTTAATATTTTGGCTGCAAAGTTTGTTTTACAAGACAACGTAGATTTGGTGTAAACGAAATCACATTCATGTATCATTCGAATAAACAATAAATTATGAAACTGGATACCTGGTTACTTGTTTTGTTCCGTCAGCTTCAATTTCATTCAAGAAAATTGGTATTCATTATTTTTAAGATTGTAGCAACCTACCTTTCAATTCTCACGGAAATGTTCTTTTGTAATATCGGAAAGTACGCTTTCCGGAATCGGAAAGCAAGTGTTACCGGCGATTGAATCGGAAGGTAAGCGTTTTGAATATACACCGTGGTACAGACACTTTGGAAGTTTTAAGTGGTACGTTAACCAGGTTTTATACAGCACCAAACCTTCTTCGGTATGCCAGGCATTTTCACAATTAATATATCTATCTTCTTAGATATCCAATACACACTCAACAATGCCAGACATTTTTGGAATATTTTTCATTCCATTTGCACTGATTAATAACATTATTAATTCCATAGGACGGTAGTAAAGATATTCAAACGGTTTCTATTCCCGTGACAAAAAGCTTTTAAAATACCTGTTTTTATTATGTTTTAAATACCTAACAGCCTAGGATCCCTAGATTGCAATATTTAATAGCACAATATGAAATTTGATAAGTTACAAATGTACAAGATAATATAATTGTGTTTTCTTTCAGGGAAATACTGCATTCATTTTATGTGGGCCAAAGAAGATACGTATTCAAAGCAACCGATACTTCTATCGTAGAGGAGTTATCTAATGTGATCAAGCACGATCACAGACAGTTTATTCAAATTGGATTTAGTAAGGTCTGTTTCAAACCAATGTATGAATAGCAGATACTACAGGCGTTAGTTTAGTGATTTTATGTATTATTTTTTACTTCCATATTCAAGAAAATGTAAGGTTGTATTACTGTTATAACTTTAATTTTTCTCTACAAAAAAAAAAGATGTTTAGACGCACAAATATCACCATCAAACTTTTGTCTGATTTCATGTTCTTGCTATTTCGATGATGCTATTTAACGCAACCAGGTAGATAGCATTCTGATATTTATAAGAAATTGATCTCATTAACTCACAAGAATGTTACAATGCTACTGAACGGTATACTTTTATATGTATACGTATACATATTTACATTAATTAATGATAGTTCCCAATCCAAACTTATTACATTTTTCATAAAAATCAGTAT
>CM029602.1:9146445-9204990 GCA_017311375.1 Mytilus coruscus | reverse complement strand
TATGACACACTCCACATTTTATACACTTAAACATATCAAGATATTATGACGATGCTAACGCAATATCAGTTAATTGAAGAACTATCCACCAAAGTTCAAATAAAGTGGATGTAAGCAAATATAGGCAACCGTCCGGCCTTCAACAAAGAGAAAACCCATACCGTATAGTCGGCTATGAAAGGCCTCGACATGAACAATATGAAACAATACAATTGACAAAACTTACGGCCTAATGTATAACAAAACAATTTACGAAAACAAATATGACAGACATGAACCAACGACAACCACTTAACTACAGGCTCCTGCCTTGGGATAGGCACATACAGAAATTAACGGGAAGTTAAACATGTTTGTGAGGGCTCTACCCTCCTCTAAGCTGGGACAGTGGTGTTTCAGCACAACATTAAGACGAACTATAAAATCAGTTAGAAAGAATTTAACTCATCAGATTAATACAAAACAGAAAAACATCTTAACAAAATATATAGAAAAGCTTTACTCTTGTAAGTTAATTATATTATGAGGTACATTGACATTTTCATGAACAAAACACAGACCCGACATGGCAGGATATTTTACTTCCCTAACAACAAAAAGACACAAAGTACAGATATGAGAGTACTCTCAGCTACTGACAGCTAGTTCAAAGCCAATAAAAACTAATATGAAAAAATGTATCTAAGATTCAAATATTAATCAGTTCATCCAACATCCAATGGAATTAGCTGAAAAACATCATTAACAGTCGGAGATAAACATGACCCTGTGCAATGCCAAAATATAGGTATCAACAGATTGTAGTGCTATGATGTGTATACCAATAAAAATTCTAATTTCTTCCTTTTAACTTTTCAAATCTCTTTATTCAGGTACGAAAAGTTTAACGACAAAATAAAAGATAAAACACACTAAATTCTACTATAAAACTTACAATTTTCCTAACTATAATATCATACAAAAGTGCAACTTAAAGAACATTTACGATAGTAAAAATTGAAAACAACACGTTTAATAATTTCAATGCGTCCGAAGCGCTTTTCTGGATTTACCTTCATCAGGAACGCTCAAAGCCAAACATTTGAAATCCGAGGATGTATAAGTACCGAAACCGTTGAAGAGCTATATGACAAAAATACCTAAAATTGATAGCCAAATTCATCTAAAGTCAACTTTGCCTGAGGGAGTTGAAACCTTAGTTTCTTAATCATTTCAAAATTTATAAACGGACAATTTAAGAAAAGTTTGTTAAATCATGTCAGTACCGAAGTACTGACTACTGAGCTGATGATACCCTCGGGACTGATAGTCCACCAGCAGAGGTATCGACCCAGTGATGTAAAAATTGAAAACAACACGTTTAATAATTTCAATGCGTCCGAAGCGCTTTTCTGGATTTACCTTCATCAGGAAAGCTCAAAGCCAAACATTTGAAATCCGAGGATGTATACATTTATGTAAGTACCGAAACTGTTGAAGAGCTATATGACAAAAATACCTAAAATTGATAGCCAAATTCATCTAAAGTCAACTTTGCCTGAGGGAGTTGAAACCTTAGTTTCTTAATCATTTCAAAATTTATAAACGGACAATTTTAGAAAAGTTTGTTAAATCATGTCAGTACCGAAGTACTGACTACTGAGCTGATGATACCCTCGGGGACTGATAGTCCACCAGCAGAGGTATCGACCCAGTGATGTAAAAATTGAAAACAACACGTTTAATTATTTCATTGCGTCCGAAGCGCTTTTCTCGATTTACCTTCACCAGGAACTCTCAAAGCCAAACATTTGAAATCCGAGGATGTATAAGTACCGAAACTGTTGAAGAGCTATATGACAAAAATACCTAAAATTGATAGCCAAATTCATCTAAAGTAAACTTTGCCTGAGGGAGTTGAAACCTTAATTTCTTAATAATTTCAAAATTTATAAACGGACAATTTTAGAAAAGTTTGTTAAATCATGTCAGTTCCGAAGTACTGACTACTGAGCTGATGATACCCTCGGGGACTGATAGTCCACCAGCAGAGGTATCGACCCAGTGATGTAAAAATTGAAAACAACACGTTAAATAATTTCAATGCGTCCGAAGCGCTTTTCTGGATTTACCTTCATCAGGAACGCTCAAAGCCAAACATTTGAAATCCGAGGATGTATAAGTACCGAAACTGTTGAAGAGCTATATGACAAAATACCTAAAATTGATAGCCAAATTCATCTAAAGTAAACTTTGCCTGAGGGAGTTGAAACCTTAATTTCTTAATAATTTCAAAATTTATAAACGGACAATTTTAGAAAAGTTTGTTAAATCATGTCAGTACCGAAGTACTGACTACTGAGCTGATGATACCCTCGGGGACTGATAGTCCACCAGCAGAGGTATCGACCCAGTGATGTAAAAATTGAAAACAACACGTTTAATAATTTCAATGCGTCCGAAGCGCTTTTCTGGATTTACCTTCATCAGGAACGCTCAAAGCCAAACATTTGAAATCCGAAGATACAAGTGTTCTTTTTGAAATAGTAGTATTATGTATTTTACGGTAAATTATTGCCTAAATATCAAGGTCAAGTTCTATTAGTTTTACATTAATTTAATTCAAAATTGTTTTGAATGACGTTTGTTTCTTATACGCTTTCTTTCTCAACAAGCTTTCTAAAGTTGTCCATCTAAATAAATAGCCAGCTTGTAATTTTTCATTTTTTTTCCATTCTGAGAAATAAGACAACAGTCTTTCTAATCCATGATGTTCGTTTGACTTCTTTATCTTCATCAATAAAAGTCTTGTATATGTGCCGTCCTGGCCATTCTAGTTCTCGTATCCACAGATATTTTGGACCATTGAACCAGTCTGGATTTGATTCAAACTTTGAATCCGACATTCCTCTAGATGCATAATCGTCCGGATTAAGCTTTGTATTAATATACTTCCATTGTTCAACATTTGTAGCTTCGTGAATGACTTCTAAGCGATTTGCAACGAAAGTGTGTTTTGATTGCTGATATAGCGTACTACTGACATACTGTCTGTCCAAAAGAATGTTTCGCCTATAGTATAGTTCAACTCATCCAATATTACTTTGCTAAGATTTACTGTACAAGCTGGGGCTGTAAGCTCCATCCTATGTAGTTACATTTGCTACTGTAGACTTGCTAAGAACAAGGAACAATGAATCATTTTTCATAATCAACAAGGCGTCAATAAAATACCATTCCATAGCAAATCTCACTAGCATCAGAAAAACAATAAAGTTGAGATGAAAGAACTTTTCAAAGTTCAAAGGTTTAAAGCACCTGTCGATTCTCCTGTTCTCAGGTTCCAGCTGATCTAACCAGTTAATCCACTTCTTTAAATTGTTTCATGTAATTTCTTCATCCCAACTAAATTCCTGTCTGCACAAACTTTGTAGAATAGATTAAGCATGCAGCACGTACGGCGACATGATTCCTGAAGGATCGTAGACTGAACTAGTAATTGAAAGAATACTTCTTCTAGTCGCTAACTTTTCTTTGCACTTAATTCGGAATACAAATGCACGTTCAACTGGGAGGTCATCTTCAAGACTCCACGGCTTGACCTCTTAAGCACGTTCTTCCTCTGGTATCGATTTGATTACGAGTGGGATGTTACTGATCTAATTTGTCATATGCAATCCACCCTTTTCACTTAAAGAAGTTACGTTCTTTATCAAGGATATGGCTTCATCGTCAACATACATACTATTAGTTATCATATGTGCTACTACTTTGTCATAATGTTCACTGAAGTCCTCGGCTGATCGTTTTAGCGCATAATTACAACAACTTGGTGATGATGTGGCATCAAATAAATGAAGGTTCATTCTCAAAGTTACTGTTCGATATGATAAGCGCTGGTACTTTCATCTGGTGAAACATAGCTTCTATATCTCCCTTAATTGCAACTTTCTCTTCACGGAATCTTATAAGAACACATAGAAGGTTATTAGCGAGATCTGGTCCCTGCAAGAGTTGATTATTCAGGGATACACCCATATATGTAGCTAAACAGTCAAACACAATTCTTATTTGGCTGGTTTCTGACTTTGGTAAACACCATGATGTGGAATATACTATACTCTTCCATCGTTTCTGTCAAACTGTTCCTTTGGGACGTGTTCCATGTAACATCTTTCTAACAGTTAGTCCATACAAACAGTATACTTAGTTGTCCTGTTTGGACCTAGGATTCTTGATAAACTTATTACTAAGACCTCTCAATCGCTGCAGACCATGAAAAGCATTTTCGGTAGTTTTACGTTTTGGTCACGGAAGGGTAGTTGAATGTAGTACTGTCCTTTTCAAATTGAATATTCTTATTCACATAATCTAAGAAAGTATTGTCGTCTACAGAGTTTTCCCGCTTGTCATCTTCAATGCATTCAGGAAATCAAAGTTTACTAGCTCGTTAAGTCTTGAATGCTCTTCTTTGTAAATCGCAGACATGTGTACTCGATTAACGACTTTATTAGTTTCTGGACATTCTCGAATTAGATTCCATGTAATCAATCTTAATCTTGTGCGTGTCGCAGATGGGTTTCCACTGGGTCATGTTGCTACCTCAAATGGTGTGTAGGCATCTGTGACATTATTGCCTATCATTAGTCAAATACTAGCATCAAGCTTAGAATTAAGATTGATTTTGATTTGATTTTGGTGTTTTAACGCCATTTTAAGCACCGCTTTTGGGCTATTTCGTGGCGGCCAGTTTTTATTGGTGGAGGAAGCCGGGTGCCCGGAGAAAACCACCGACCTTCGATAGGAAAACTGACAATCCTAGTCAATTAAGACTGAGTCGAGTGCACCCGCACGAGCGGGGTTCGAACTCACAACCTCAGTGTTGACTGGCTAGTGATTACAATAGTAACTACTTAGACCACTCGGCCACCGAGGCCCCTTAGAATTAAGAAGATGTGGTATAAGTGCCAATGAGACAACTCTCCATCCAAGTCACAATGTGTAAAAGTAAACAATTATAGGTCAAAGTACGGCCTTCAACAAGGAGCCTTGGCTCATACCGAACAACAAGCTATAAAGGGCCCCAAAATGACTTAGGCCATTTAATATCCAACAAGTAACCCCATTTTTGAGATTTGTTTCTTCTTTCTGAAGGTGATCTATTGATACTGGCATCTCATCTTTTGTGTAGGTTCTTGGGAGTTCTACGCGATCATTCGTTGCTTGGTCCAATACGTGTAACTCCTGAAACTGCATAAGTAGTCATCCTGTACGGTTCAACCATGGTATTTAGTGTAATCTGCATTCTTTTACCATTTCCGCCGAACTTATGTAACAGATTTTCTGTACAGAAAAACACGATAATTTCTGAATCAAAGAATGTATATGTTTCTACACAAGGTGCTTAATTCTTCAGTTTTACCCTTACTGGTATTATAGCTATCCCACATGACATATCTCCGGCCCCTTATTTGCTGTCAGTACTAGTGTCTGAGAAATAGCTTGTGTTTGCTCTGGTCTTGTTTTCAACCTCTTTTAATTTTCCTCTGTTTCAGGATTTTGTTTTGAACCTTTGTAGAACATTCACTCTGTTTCATTGGATTAATATCGCTTGATACTTTGACTTTGTCGTGAAGTAATTTGGATGTCGTTTGTTACAAATGAGGCATGAGGCTCGCATTCTACATTTACTGTCCTGTGTTCTATTTTGAAACAACCAAAACAATGGCCTTTGCTCTTTAAATGTGGTGATGTTGTTTACCGAGCCCATAAATTTATATACGATCCGGGTAAACTTATCAATCCTTTAAATAAACTTATTTTAAAAGGTTACCAATTCAACACTGTAATTAGATCTTTGAATATTGTTTTTATTGGTATAGATATTGATTTTGTTATCAGTAAATTAAAATCATACCAATAGTTTGTTTTATACACATATGCACTTTAATGGTATTACAATATGTCGATCGTTTGGCATTTTGGCATTGCACAAGGTCGTGTCTTTTCTGACTGTTAATGACATCTTTACACTAAATCCATTGGATGTTGGATGTGAACTGATTGATATTTTAGTCTTAGATAATTTTTTGTTTATCAGTTGTTATTGGCTTTGGACTAGCTGTCAGTATCTGCGAGTACACTCAGATCTGTACTTTGTTGTTAGGGATGAGGGATGGATAAATACCCTGCCATTTCCGGTCTGTGTCTGTGTCTGCTTCGTATCGATCTGATGAGTTAAGCCTTTTCAACTGATTTTTATAGTTTGTTCTTATGTTGTGCTGTTACACCACTGTTCCAGGTTAGGGAAGGGATGATCGCTCACAGACATGTTTAACCCCACGGTTTGAATATTCAAAGATAGTATGCCTTTGCAATCTTCCCATTTGTGACCACAACTTTCGCAGTAGGTACATTTCTGTTCAGTTACATGCTTTGCATGTTTGTATGAAACGTCTGTGGCAAAACTAATCCTTTTAGTTTGTTTCGATTTATTATCAGTTACATTTTTAGCCTGCTGGCCCTTGAATTATTCTGTTTTGTGACACAGCTATATTTCCATAAGTTGACCTTTTTAGCTTCCTGTTTCACAAACTGTTCTTTTGTTCGCATAACCTCATTTATCCATCAATCATGAAAATAAAATGGTAATAAAATCATAATTTTAAAGTTCTCAGAGTATTCTAGAATACGGTTAGTATCAATGGTTTCAGCGGCATTTTCAGATTAAATAAAAATAGAGAGAAATCATCAAGTGTCTTTGAATCTCCAGCTTGTATAGTAGGCCCCACTCAGTGCTCTTTTAATGAATGCATTTGCAATAAGTTCATTATCTCCATATCTTTCTTCTCACTGCTTAATTTCTGCACTGTATGCATGTTGTCCTATTAAATGACAGAATCCACATACTACCTTGCTTGCTTCGCCGTATGTAAATTGTTCCAAATAGGTCATTTTCTCCTCTTTGTTATTCATATTGCAACTATTCTTGCTTGAAATTGTCTATAATATTTTCTGTATTCTAAAGATTCCTCTGAATTTCTTAATATCAGGTGTAGTAAATTTCATAAATGTTTCACTACTGCGGACATACTATTTTCTAATGTATTAACCTGTATATGTTCATAATCTCATCAGGTTTTATGCTAGATAACATCACTATGTTTGAGGTGGAAACAATATGATTTAACATCTAATATCGAGGACTTCGTCCTGAGGTACAAATGGTTCTGCATTTATATTATAATTCACTAGTGGGTTTTGTACAATGTGTCAGATGTCTTTGGTTTTGATTCTTCCTTTGAAGTGTGTGTACTATTTGATTTTAATTCAAGGCTTTCATACTAGTCCAATATCTTTGTATTAGCATCTGCTATTGCTATATCTATGTCTAATTGCAGTTCTTCTTCGCCTAATTTTATTTTAAGCTTAGCTAACTCAATGTCTTTCTTCCGTTTTAGTGCTACCACTGTTGTCTCTTATTCAACTCGTTTTTGTTCTTTCTTTAACCTTTGAGATGATAAACTTGATCTTGATAACAATGAAGATATTTTACCTGTTACACTTTTGACCTCTGTGTTTGTTTACTTTCTTCGCGGATAGCATTGAAATAGTTCTATATTGGCCTCTTGATCTCACGCAAAGATTCATCTCTTTCTTGAAATATCATCATATATGATTCTTTGTCATCCTCATCTCATGTCTATTTTAGGCATAATATTTAGGTGTTGTTCAATGAACAACTCATACTTGTCCATCCACAATTAATTTTGTTTTTTTTATGGTATCATATGGTGCCTTGTCCGATATTAGATCAATTATGTTTTCAGAAAGACGATTTAAAAGAGGCGAAAGATACCA
The DNA here is from genome assembly GCA_017311375.1 of Mytilus coruscus. Lineage (NCBI taxonomy): Eukaryota > Metazoa > Mollusca > Bivalvia > Mytilida > Mytilidae > Mytilus > Mytilus coruscus. The sequence goes on along the minus strand of CM029602.1, from coordinate 9,197,151 downwards.
AAGAGACATAAGGGAATTTAAGCTACCGTAGCTCTGGGATAGTTTATCAAATTCGTATTGTTGTCCTTTTTCTGATAATGTTCTTGTTCTGACACCATCTGTATGATCTGATTCAGAACTAGTCATACTGGTCGTTTCTTACTTTACATTCGTGTCTATTATATTTGCACGTTTTCATCTGCAATAACGTCGGTGTCGTTTGATGTTCAATATGTTAATGATATGATGTGTATACAAATAAAAATACCAAATTCTTCCGATCAAATCTCTTTATTCAGGTACGAAAAGATTAACTACACATTAAAAGATAAAACACACTAAATTCTAATATCAAAACTAACCATTTTCCTAACTATAATATAATACAAAAGTGCAACTATTCGAACTTTTACAGTAGTATAATTATCGAAATATCAAGGTCAATTTCTATCAGTTTAACATTGATTTAACTAAAATTTCGAACTTTTAACATGAAAGATGAATAAATTAAAGAAACATACCATATTGTTTGACTATGCTGTTCCTTATTTTTATCATAAATCAAAGAGTTTCACCAATTACATTTTATGCAAACTCAATTAGGAGACTCATCAGTGTAAAAGGAGAATAACTTTCATCCTATCTTATTAAAAATACAACTAATTACCAAAACATTCAACAATAGGCAACAATGTTTTTGTTCTCAAATTTGATTTGTTTAAAGTACATTGTAAGTTCCTTTTGGTTAATTTCGGCAGTATATTCAGAGAAAAAATAGCATCAAAATAACAGTGTTGTTAAATTTATCAATTAAATGGAATTAAGACTGGTCTTTACCGAGTTTGGCCATAAACTATGATTCATAACAGTACACGAAAAGTCACCTATCAAAGGGCACAATCGGTATCCATAGGAATACTTACAACTTGTTGATAAACTTTATTGCCAATACGTACATAAATGTGGTCAAGAAGAAAAATTACGGCTTTTAATCATCTCATCACAACTCCAGTAAGTATATTTTATAGAAAACAAAGAATATGGAGTATCCGTCCATGACACAAATTCAGTACCTATCTTATTACCTTTCTCATTTGAGAATGAGGCTTCATATGAGTTGCAGCACATAAATTTTCAATCTGATTTATCAAACGACCATTATGTTAGATAGGAAAACTTTTGTCTGATAAGGTTGTGTGGAAGTGTAGTATAAAGAGTGAAAAAGTCAAAACTGTCAACCGGAGCAAAAGGACCATCAAAAGCACATAATTTGTCTCTAAAACATCCAAATGATTTTATACACTTAAAATGATTAATTTCCCTATTTTCACATGTTTTATTACAAAAACTAATGATAAGTTCTTTGGTAGTAGTTAAGAAACTCGTTAAATCATACATCATACCACCACTGCATTGTTGGCTGCTTTTACGGCCGGTATAAACACAAAACGCTTTGCAGTACTTGATTTTTGTTTTAATCCCAGAAATGGGCGTATTACTTACTCTTTTATTTATTTCTAAATTATTTTCGAAATGTGATTTGCGAATATCAACAATATTCAGACATTTATTTCAATAGGAATCAAGTGACTTTTTGTCAGATTTCTCCCGTTTACACCATTTTTACAATAAGATGAAAGAGCATCTCTAATAACTTGACGACACTCTTTGTTTTCGATAATGGACGATATTTTGGTCCTTTTCAGAAAGTTTATAACCTCTCGATCTTGAACGATGTTGAGGTCCTCTGTAATTCCATGGCCATAGGGATCATATCTAAACTTCGATGTTTCACAGTCTAATGTTGAAGAAGCATTATTTTCTATACTGACGTCTGATGTAACTGACGTATAATTAAAATTTAATTTCTACTGGGATTTTTATACAATTAGAAATTATAGGTGACTCTATGTTATCAAAAATGGTGATATAATGTTTAAAACGGTGAAGTCATGAAAATACTAGACAAATTAATGAGATCAATACCTCTTTTAATGTATTTTATTTTTGAAAATACTTTTGTATGATCCTAGGTTTGTCAATTTGAGGAACAGTCTACATGGTCTATGGTTACAAAACCTGTATTAATACGTGTACACTCATATTTTGGACTGAAATACGATATTGTATCACACTCGCTATAAATATTATATAATTTATTAATTGGCATTTGACTCCGTTTGCATAATAGTTTTGTCTACCATTATTTTTAAATATAGATAAAAATCATCAAGTGTAAAATAAGAACGATGTTTATTTCGTTGATTATAGTTAATGAAATTGCAATGAGACCTATGATTGCGTTGTCTTTTATCACGAATAGTCCTGATATCAATAGAGGAAGCTTTAAATATGTTCCCTTGGTCCATGATATTGTCATACAGACCTAGGGAATACGCTATCTGTAGTCGTTTTAATCCAAGACGGATTCGCAAATCCTACGGGAATCTTCAAACTGATTATGTGATTGTCCTGGTTGTTTCTGGACGGTTTGAAGTGGTTGAAATTCTTAAAATTTAATATTGTGTTTTGTCTTTCTACATGTTGGTAAATCAATTTTTGAATTAGTTAGGCCTGTGGAAGTGGTATAGATGTTCTTGTGTACGTTTGAAAATTCACGTCCAGTTTGCCCTACATATTGAATATTACACTTCGGTTTTGTTCATGTTACAAGATATATGAGGCTTTGTGTTTTCCAAGTAATGTTATATACAAAAGTAGAGAGACAGTTTTTCCGTTCACTGATGACCGAACAGTATTATCTTAAGATAATCTGCAGCAGGTTTGTCATTTTCTGGCATTGCATGGAAATATTTGTGGATATCCACTTGCGTTTTGTTGAACAATCAAGCTGCAGAGATTTTGCCTCCTTTAGCACCATTGTGAAATGTGCTAAATTTTGAAGTTAGTTTCGATTAGCGGCAGTTGAATTTATATTAGGAACGCGATTTTTAAGCATTTTACCGTTTCTTAAAACATGATATTATATTAATTAAAAGTAGATAAATAAAGGAGGCCGAAAGTCAAAGCTTTGAATTGGGATCATAATTACGGGATGATTAGACAATATGTAGTGCAATCGAAGAATTCTAATAAAACTGTAGATAACTTGCCGAGAACACAGTTATTTCGTTGTGCATTTCGAATTCTTTTAGACAATAAATTTAAATTAAAAAATCTCTCCTTCTCTATCTCAAAAGAGTTTTACTACCTCTGACTGCAGCTATGGACAATTCTATGTTAAGGGATTTATAATTCAGTATGACAGCTTTAGACATACTAAATTTTGACCTTATAAGACTAAACCAAATCACTACTTTACCTGAAAATTCATCATCCAAAGTTATTTAAAACATAATTTCATCCACCTACTTCTTTATTTCCTGCATAAAATATAAGGAAATAAATTTTGAAAGTTAATGAACAAGATTTGCAAACCAATATCAGTATTCTGTCTTAATTGTACAAATAGGAAAGTTATGAGGTACAAATCTTATATTTTATTATTGGACTAAGAGGAATCATATAAAAGAAATAACCAATGTTAATTTATTTTTATATCAAGGTTAACTAAGTTAGTTTAGTAGATCCCAAGCTCGAAATATTTTATAATTCCTAAGCTTAGGTCATGTCAAGTTTAAATAATGAATATTTTTAGTGTCAACTGATAATGAACTGATTATTGTTTCCCGTCGCAACGCGTTGCAGTAGACATAGAAATATGGGGCGTCCGTAGTCAATCCGATTTTGTAAATCGTCTAACACGTACATATTTTACAAGTCTTGTCAGATTTTTGAAATTTTTATTTAAAGGTTTATATCAGCAATGTCAGGGAGGAGTTGAAAATAAGTACCGATCAACTTTTTGTATAGACAATTGTATTGTTTAGACTTTCAATATAAAAATAAGAGGGCAAATGAGACAACTTTCCACCAAAACCAAATGACGTAAAAATGAGCAACTTCAGGTCCCCGTACGGCCTTCAACAATGAGTAAAACCCATACCGCATAGCAAGCTATAAAATGCCCCGACATGAAAATGTAAAACAATTCAAACGAAAAACTACCGTTCTGAATTATGTAAAAACAATAAACGAAAAACAAATTTGATATACAGCAACAAGCGACAACCTCTGAGTTACAGGCTTATTAGCTTGGACAGGCAAATACAGAATGCGGTGGGTATAAACATGCCTGGGAGCGCCGCACCCTCCTCCGTACCTAGGACAAAGGTTTAACAGCACAAAATAAGAACAAACTATAAAAACCAGTTGAAAAGGGCTTGACTCATTAAGACGTAATTTCTTTTAGAATTTTTATGAAATTTGAATCAAAAGTTTATATCAGCTATGTATTAGGCGAGTTTGAAAATCCACGCAGATCAATTATGTTTACATTAGTTTTGTCCCTTGAAACTTTAAATTGCTTTGTAAGCGCTACCACGACTATATATCATATCAGGTATTTATAAAATGTATATAAAAAATAGGCGGAAGATACTAATGGGACATTAAAACCATAAGTTGAGAAAGGTAACAACACCATTGCAAACAACGGAAATCGACGAAAGGTCAAACAACTTCACAAAACACTTTATAGAAAACTTAAGGCTGAGCAACATGAACCCAACCAAAACTGGGGTGATCTCAGGTGCTCGGTTTTATATCAAAGGTTTATATCAGCAAGGCCTTGGGAGTTCGATAATAAGCTCCGATAAACCATTTGTACAGAAGTTATAGCGCTACGAACTTGAAGTTATATAGAAAATTGAAATGTAAGTGATCTCACTCCTACATTTCTTGTATTATATTTATGAAAAAGTTAAAAAGAAAAAACAGAACATATATATAATATATATAATTATTATACCCCACTCTAGCAATAGGAGCTAAATTGCATTAACCTTTCCTGTTCGTCCGTTCGTTTAACAAATATTTCTGTAACACTTTTCCCAGGTACTTCTTAACAAAATGAAATCGTTTTTGGTCAGCAGTTTGACAATAATGATAGGTTGTATTAATTTAGCACTTTTCATATCTGTCGAAAACCTATTTCTTTTTACGACACCTTGAATTTTCATGATGAATGACTACATATTCAACAGCATAGCAGTGAAGACTTGTAAATTGTGTGCCCTTTTCTGATCTGTCAGACATCTACATATACTTCCTATTTTCAGATACTTTGAATTATGAGTTAGGGTATGCTTATAGCTGAGAAAAACTTTAACCAAGTGTTGTGCAGTGCGGTGATATTCTTTTGACATTCAAACGGATTCTTCGAGTAACACTGATGAGTTTTATGTAGACGAAACGCGCGTCTAGTGTAACAAATTATAAGCCTGGTATCTTTTTTTTCAATATGTCAATATGCATACAAAATTTCTTCATAACATTGAGCAATGATCGATCAATTAATTACACTTTATGCATAAGTTCATTACAATCTTATTTTTATTAAAGATTTTTAGTCTTGTCCCTAAACAAACTGTCACACATGAAAAGCATGATTTTGCTTTCATTTTTGTTAAGTATTTTCAATGAGTACCTTTTGATTACATTGAAGGTATTATTTCAATAATATATTGCATGGTTTAACTTGAGTGCTGCAGCTAAGAGGTTGTTTAAGTAAGAAAGGGAACAAGGTGACCCGATTATTTTAAATTTTGTTAAAGCATATTAAGAGTTATCTTGTCATATTTTATTTCAAGATTCATTAATAATCAAAATTTCAAAATACAGATAAAAATCAAAATAATATATTCATCTCAAATTTACATTATACCGGTAGCGCCTTTTCAATTTCAAAATCCATTATATTCATGTTTTGTGTTTACTCCTGTACTACCTCAATCCTCTAACACCGGTAGAGATTAAACACAATAACAGATAATGCTCCGTCTTACTAAAAGCAAGCATAAGATATGAAATCATGTCGTTTTTATAAACTTATATCTGCAACTGTACTTCATTGTAAGTTTTATACAGCAACGTCAAAAACATTACAGGACGATATGATGTTGTCAAATGCTCACATAAAGCTTGGATATATTTGCAATACGCTAAAGAATAGAACATTTTACTCTTAAGTTGAGCGTTTTTCCAAAATAACTACAAAGTAAAACGGAAAATATCAAGACAGAATGCTGCCCTCGACATGTCTGTTGGTTATTATTTGTGGTTGGGCTGCTGTATAATTGAACTATAACCCACATCTTTATCTCTTTATTGTTAAAATGTAATACTCTTGTAATATTTGTTGTAAGCTTTCCTTAATGGTATAAATTTCTGATGCGAAAAGCAGATAACGATTTATTTATGAAACATAAACAAAATGTGTATCGTCTTGTAATAACATAAACGGTACCAATTAGTAGGTTTGATTCAGATACGCGTGTACTTTAAAATATTTCAAACCGGATTATGTTATTAAACAGTGGGAAAGCCAGTGACATTGAAGAGTTCCTTTCATCGGTCACGCGGGAAAGGGGACTTAATCGAAAAATTTCGTGGTGGCGCTGCAATCAGCGTATAAACAAAAACGTAGCTTGTGCTTCAGACGATAAATCTGTCAAAACACTTTATTATTCAACAGTATTTGAGGTTTAATTTTCATCAGAATAGATTTTGTCACACGACTGCCAAAAATATATTAAAATAATTGCTTAGTTTTTGAAATATGATAAATCAAAAGACGATCTCCGTTGACTTCCAAAAAACCGCGGGTAATACCCCCGTCTGAAAATAACTGACACAATTGCATCCTAAAGCTTTTCATTGGTTGAGATATAAATAAATGTGACCCAGAAACATATGGGCACATGACTATGTAAAAAATTTCCCGTCACTCCTTGTCTTGTTTACATAATAAACACTACAACCGGAGGTCAAAATTCAACATTTTTGTCGTTTTGGAGTTATTTCATTGCAAAATGGAGCATATGATGTCAACTTTTCCAGTTTTAACCACGAAATTGATTCAGACAATGAAGTGTGGCGATGTTTTTAGTATTTTAATTATATTTTACATAAAAATGTTGACAGATTGAAGGCTTTACTCCGTCATTTGTTGATCTTTTCCATGTTGCTCAGACTCCTCGTATCAATAATTTTCTGCAGTTATTTAATTATACTGCAGTGTATAACAGATTTATGTAGTACATTGAAACTTGTTTAGTCTATGAATGAATTTGTTCATATAAATGACTTCAGTTGTCTGGAAGTGTCCTACCTTTTTCCCACTTTCAAAAAACTTCAGTTGGGCACTAAAATATTGTCTGAATGAAAGTCTTGCACAAATGCAAAGTGTAAACACTCAGCTTATCCCTGTTTAAAGCCATTTTTAGCCACATGATCACAGTCATTCTTTGTTTCTGTAAATATTTACCTGAAATGTGTCAACTTAACAATTTGAAAAATATTAAAAGTATCAATCAACAAATGTTGCATGCCTGCCACTATGACCTGAAAATCTGATGAGTCAACTATTTTCACTTGATTTTTAGTCTTTGTTCTTGTATAAACAATACTGTACTAAGCTAGTAGGAAGCAAATACTCAATCATGTGAATGTGCCTGCCTGTTGTACACTATTAAACCATTCATTTTAAAGTGGGTCTGGGCCCTGGGGCATGTTAAACTCTTGAAAAAGAATTGCTTTAATCAAGAATTTGGGAACAAATATCTGTCATTGAGTTTTCAAAGTGTGTACATGTTCTTAAAGAATTTTTTGAAAAAGTGGAAGAAACTGTATCTTATCCAATTTTGTGGCCATTCATCAAATTTGTTTTTCTTCCATAGTTGTAAATATTTCACCATTTAGAATTTTTATCACATGCTGCTTCACCAGGTCCTTTATACTTGACATATTGGTTTGCTAATTGTTAAATGCTGAAACAGTAACCTATAATTATTCTCTTTCATTTGTCAATATGGATTTCTTTTAAAACAACTTTTCCCAAAGAAAACTAAAGTTGAAAAAAATAGTTCAACCCAGATATGCTGCTGCTGAAGAAACTAACATTAACAATGGTATATTTCAAATATAGCATTCATTATTTACTCTATCATTGTCTATTCCTTTGTGAAGATATAAAAAAAACTTTTTAAATTGAATGCATCCAAGAGCTTTTTCTGGATTAACTTTTAACAGGAATGCTCAATGCCTAGTACATACAAGTCTTAATACATGTTAGAGCTATAAGAGCATTAAAAAAAAAAGCTATATTGCTTCTAAGGTCTACTTTGAAGATGGCATATGAATGTCTCACTCTGATTTCGGTGATCCTGTTTTATTGCATTGATATAAATGTTCGACCCACAACTTTTATTTCACACTAATCTTTATCCAGGTCTATCATGATGGAAATTTTAGGTACTGTAAATTCAGAAAGGATAGCAAGATTTTTATTAATGCAATAATGTGAATGGGTGAGTATCTACAAATGTAAATAATAAATTGTATTATAATACCTTTTAATCTGATTAAAATGCAAATCCTGTGTCCAAGCTTTAATTACAAGAAAGCAAAGCTTGGACACACATGACACAGGATCTTTAATTTAAACAGATTTATACCATTCCTATATCTGTGTGCTGATTTTCTGCAAACGCAATACTTTTCACATTTTTTCCATTCTTCAAATTTGCAATAATAAAGATCACAATAATGCGCAAAATCATGTGATTACATATAGGAAAAGGGCACTTGGGCATCTCATTCTTAATACTACACATGTAGCAGGATCTGCTTACTCTTCCAGAGCACCTGAGATCATCTGTATTTTGTGGGTTCAAGTTGCTCAGTTTTCATTTTCTTTATTGTATAAGTTTAATCTTTTCACCAAATAGTCTGAAAACAGAGATATATGTCTGCTGAAAATAATTAATTTAGGTGCAGTGGTCAAAATCTCCTGGAGGCAAAACTGAGAAGTCATGTCATGATAGGTAAGGCCATTAGGAGACTTCAAGGATACCTAAGGGAGAAGTGAACGATTCTAAAATCACTCTTTTAAGTCCTTCACACGTAATAAATCATTAAAGTAGACCTTTTTATATCTTAGATATTTTTTATGTTTGAAATACTACAGTACAAACATGTCTATGGCTAAAATGCTTGCTTTGCATCTATGAATCTCATGTTTTTCAATGACGGAATGTTTTATTGTAGTGCAGCATCATTGTCTCATGTACATCTACCCCATGTTATCAATATAAAATGATTAGGGTGTTTGTATATTTAAAATATTAAAAATGTTAAGAAAAAAAGTTTTATTAAAAGATAAATAAATATAAATGCATAAAAATAATGTAAGAATGAAACATATGTAAATAATATTTTAAATAAGGCCATAAAAATAATAGGTTTGTTTGCCCTAACCCTACCTACCCAAATAAAAGCTGCCTACTCAAAATCTTTTATTGTCCTGATGTGAAAAGTTTTTTTAAATCAGATAGGCATGACAACTAACAAAATATCTGACACTTCTATTTCTCTTTGCCGAAAAAAAGATAATGCCTACCTACCTACCCACTGTCTCTACCTTTGGGTAGGGTTTGGGCAAACCAAAATATTTTTAAGTGTGGCCTAATTATAATTAAATAAGCTTCAATAAAATAAACAAAACGACTTAATACTTTGGAAGTAATTAAAAAAAACACTGCATGATAATAAAGTTTGAAATTTAAAAGCATTATTGTTAAAAGTCCATGTAAAACAAAAGTCAAATAGTTCTCTGTTCCATAAATCCCCAAAACGGAAATGTTTCCTCTCTTCTTTATTCCTTATTCCTATTGTTATCTGTAAATAAATAAATAATTTATGTTATGATATTAATAAATGAAAATAATTTCCAACTTTTCATTCAAAGAGTTGTAGTTATAAAATTATAGTTATATGGTAATTGTCTACTGATTCTTATGTGGTCCAAGAATGAGAAGGTTCACATTTTAATTTGAATGTTTCTATAAATTTCACTAAAGTAAAACTAATCAGATGTGGTATAATTGCCAATGAGACAACTATCCACAAAATTCAAATTAAGTGGATATAAGCAATTTTAGGCAACCTTAAAGCTTCAATCATGAGAAAATCTCACAATGTCTATACTTAAGATTATTTTATGATATTTGTTATAATTTTTTGAAATTGAAATTATTTTATCTTAATCAAAAGTATGTATATAAGCTTCAATAAAAATAAAGAAAAGATTTAGACTTAGGGTGTAAATAAATAATTTATTTAAATGACTTTATATGGTATGTCTAATAAGAAAAGCAGTGGCGGATCCAGAACTTTTTATAAGGGGGGCCCACTGACTGCCATAAGAGGGTCCAGCTACAGTCATGTTTCAGTGATTCTCTATATAATCAACCAAATTTTTCCCACAAAGGGTGGGGCCCATATACAAATATATTAAAATCAAGTTTAACTTCATACGCAACATTATATTATCATATCTGTTAACTAAAAGGTAACTTTTCTTTCATTCATTCTTATCTTTAATTCCTCATAAATGAGATTAAATGAATATACATTTAGTGAATATGTCATAACTACAAACAAAGTATCAGCATGAGAGCAAAAATATAAAGTAAAACACAAGATAGTCTACATTCAGGTTGTGAGTTCAAACTCTCCTTGTGCGGAATGGTCTGTGGTTATCTATGAGCATTCTTGCATCCACCACCAATAAAACCTGGCCACCACACCTAGCCAAAACTGAACGTGGCGTTAAAAATCAACAATCAATCACATATAATTTGTGTTTTTTAGTATGGAAGGAGGCTCAGAACTGATACGTGGCTTTCCCACTGATTAATAATTCATATACCTGAAATTTGTTAAAAATATTTTTCATGACCATATGCACTAACAAAAAGTTCACATAAACAAGTGTCTGGATGGGGTGTCCTCCATTTCTATATTCTTTAATCTTTTAGGTCATTTGTCTCTATTCTTTATACTTTTTGCCCATCATTCTCTTTTCTTAATATTTTAGCACCTCATTATTCTCTATTCTTTATTTTTTGGTGAATTTTTCTCTTTATATTTTTAGCCATTGTTCTCTATTCTGTAAACCCCATACTAACCCTAATAAATGATGGGTAGAGGTTTAGGAGATACAGTGATTTGGGATAAATTAAACAATAATTGTTATTTCTTTGCTATAGTATGTTTGTTTTTGTTTTTTTTTTTTTTGTCACACACTAATTGTGTTTAAATAAAGATATTAATATAAAACCATGCTTACAGGTTTAACCTTTTTACTATTCGAGACAACCAAACAAATGACCACAAATGTTTTACACAACCGTAATAATTAAATTAAAATATAGATGCTAACATTGACAGGCCAAAGTTAAAGTTTTGTTTTAAATTGAAGTCTCACGCAGGAAAGGGACGTTTACATGTGGTCTGTGGAATACTGGATTTCAGCCTCAAAAGGGACCAATAAATAACTATAAACCGATCTGATCAATTAAAATTATGTTATGGATATTGTTCAGATCGTTCTACAATTGAAATAACCATTTAAATGTAATAATAGTAGGATTTTGTGAGCTCAGAAACCTACTATTCCTGTGGATCTGTTGAAAATGGCGTCGATTTATGCGCTTCCTTTTCGCAGCCTCAGTTGCAATTTGACACGGAGTGATGGGTAGTTATGCAAATATTTAGGGACTCCCATCATCATTGATACTATTTTTGGTCATTTTATATTTAAATATCAATTAGGATGCAAATGTGTCAGTTATTTTCAGAAGGAAAACACCGCCATATTTTTATCTTCCAAAACAACAACGTCATTTGCCATTTTCAGAAGTTTGTTTCTTGTAAAATAAAATCTCCTAAAAGAAAAAATAGCATAGTCACCTGTTAAACTTACCTATATAACTAACTGATAATGAAATGGTGCAAGTTTAATTGTCTTTAATAATAAATTTCTTGAAAAATCACACGTACACGATGTAAACAAATTACCGAGATGGTGCGATTCTGTCGCTGTCTATGTAAAAATCGCGATTGTCGCCCTTGAATTCTTGTCCGTTACGTCATATGTAAGGAGGCGCAGAACTGACGTGTGGCTTTCCCACTGTAAAGTGAATTGTTTTGAAATAAAATTTATATTTTGATAACGTAATTGTACAGTGTATATAAAGTGCGGATCCTGAAATACCATTTTCACTGTATATGCCACATATTTCTAATGTAGAATGATAAATTAGCAGACGAAAAGATATAATATTAGAATAAATAATTAATAATATATCAAATGGAGTGTTTTGATAAACTTGTGATATAGGTAAGATATGCTGACGGGTTTATATCGCATATGAAGCAATCAAGGGTAAAATCACAAATAAGTAAACATTAAGAATATTTCACGAACAGAGCGTGCATGAGATTTAAAAGCAGCAGTTAAGTTTTATTTTCAGAAAAATATCCTTCAAAATAATCATTAATGTTGTGTAACTTTGTATAAACAGGTTTTGTTATTCAGTTTGCTAATATTGAGTTTAATTCCACTATGCTGCTTTCGTTATGCGATTCATGTTTACTGTCGAATATTGATACAATGCTTTCATTTTCGCTATAGGGCGATTCATTTCTATTTTAAATGCGGTGTATTTTCACAGTAGGAATCTTTATCATTTTCATCAAATAGATTGATAGTTCAGCCGACTCACTGACAAACTAAATAAAGTCAGAAGGATTTGGTAATGCTTACTTTGTTAGTGAAAGTCTAACGAATTACAAAATGAATTCCGTAAAAATAAGGGCAGTTATTGCTAAAATATTCAATTCTATTTTTTAATTATTCATCAGGATACCCGTGAAGGGTTAAATTTATCCATTCCATTGACATTTCATCATTGAATTCATATACCTTGCGTCATTAATGAATCCATCTTGGATATTGAGAGCGTTCACACAACGACTTTCATTTAACGCTTGAGTGGTTACATTTTCACTTCAGTTAATGTTTAAATCTTAGAAGGTATACATTATGTATGATATCGATTTAACTTTACCAGTCCGTATATCGTGCACATAAAAGGAATACGCAATTTTGAAATTACAATGACATATTGAGAACAGTTTATTCCTACAAGTTTTAATGGTTCTATATCACTGGTATCTCTACCGTACAGTTGATTTCAGACGTTGCTGTGCTGCGAAGTGAGGTTGGTTGATAGAACAATCAAATATTTTCTTCAAATACTTATGGCCGTAAAAGTAGGTAAAACATATTCAGGAAAACAAAGTTTACTGCTTCCTGACAGCATTGTTTATTTTTCATAAAACATGAACACCCATAATTTATAATTTAAACAACAAAATCATTAAACACACGGTCACATTTAGTTTTATAGTCAACATACATCATGCTTTCATTTATATTTAATTCAAGTTTGTGTTACACGGAATTTGTTTCCCGATGTTTACAGTCTATTTAAAAGTAAAATCACAAAATACTGAACCCGAGGAAAATTCAAAATGGAAAGTCCCTAATCAAATGGCATAATAAAAAGCTCAAAGACATCGAACGAATGGATAACAACTGTCATATTCCTGACTTGGTACAGGCATTTTCTTATGTAGAAAATGGTGGATTGAACCTGATTTTATAGCTAGCTAAACCTCTCACTTATATGACAGTCGCATCAAATTCCATTATACTGACAACGATGCGTGAACAAAACAAACAGACACAATAGGTAAAATGTCAAAAATAAGGGTACAGCTGTCAACATTGTGTTATCATCTTAATCACTATAAAACAAATAAATGTAACGAAGAAGCACAAAAGGCATACAACAAATTTAACCTCCTCATTTTGCTTTATTATTATACGATAATATTTATCTATGTAAAATCCACCCATAAAGGATGGAAGGTTTTAAGTGCTGGCGTAAAATCGCGCGTTTGAAATTCGCACAGGTAGACATAAAATAATTTTGTCGTTCAAAGTATGTCGGGATACATAAGTACAGAGCCACGTAAAATGGATATCACAAAAACAGACTTAACAGTTAAAGTAATATTAATAAATAAAATAATATTGTGGTTCAAAGTATGACGGGATATATAAGTACAGAGTCACGTCAAATGTATATCACAAAAAAAAGACTTAACAGTAAAAGTAATATTAACAAATAAAATATTTTTTCAAATATAGTCACAACGAATGAGAAACCCGTTGTTATATTTGATTTATACACGTTTTAAAGACCAAACTTTAGCATTTTTGTTAGGCACCGTTCATTGCAATTCCTTGTACTGTTTGTTTTGCGTTTTGACAACTCAAAGCCGATCAATATGGTAAACATATGTATATATATATATATATATATATATATATATATATATATATATATATATATATATATATATATATATCATAATACTGCTTGACAACTTTTCAAAGCTGGTTTAATCAAGTACTACAATCTTTTAAGGAAAATTCGCCCTAAAAATACGTTGCACTCATGGATTTTCTCACCCGAATATTTTCGAATCCTTGACACATAATAGCAGTCTCAGGACGATGTGTCGCATATCATCATGACATTCGAGTGACATTAACCTAAAGGTCAAAATACTAGATTTTTAGAGTTATTTTGCGAAATCACTACGAAACTGGATTGCAATCAGGTGTTCCCGATGAGTGGGTTTCACTTGGTCCCACATTAAACATACACGAAATTCAGGTGCTTTAATTTTCAATATGAAATGTTAGAAATGTTAAATAGTTAAAATATAAGATAGGTATTTCAAAGAGACAATATATTTTCTCCTCGAAGGGCACAGTACTGTTACGAAAACGCGCAACGGACGGTACAGTATAAACAATTTCATAAACTGGTGACTATTTTTTTTTGAAAATCATAATAATTAAAATGAACTAGGTACATGTATGTTGGGTATATTCTTGATGAAGACACGCTCACCAATCTGGCTTATCTCACCTCTTTTCATACAGGTATAACAAATTTTGACTTATTTATAAAAATTTAAGTTTCAGCTGTTTTCTAATGGCTTCTATATCCTTCTTTCTTTCTAAGCTATACAGAAGGTTCTTGGTGTTTCGAACGTCTAACCAGGTGTCAAAACTTCTCTTGGTGTAGTTATACGTAACTTACTGCTGATCTTTGTAGATTAAGTTATCCAATAGTAGTGTATCGCTTCTTAATAGGAGATACTATTAGTTACATAGTGTGTTAGTGACCTAATACGATATATACGGGGTCAGTTAATTCCATATGGGGTGAGAGCAACGCTCGAACCCCATATGGAATTTACTGACCCCGTATATATCGTATTAGTTCACTAACACACTATGTAACGAATTTATCTTACCGACTATCTATATGTGTTGCATTTAGACTAGAGTTGTCTCATTTGCAATCATACTACATCTTCTTATTTCTATACTAAAGTGTTCAAGTGTTCAATTTTAAGAACCTAATTCCATTGGTCTGCATACAAAAATAATGTCAACAATAACAATTTATCATCAAGAACCTTGATATAACAATATTAAACAGAACTTTCAATACATTTAAACAATCAAATAGTGCCAAAGTCGTAACTCCACTACCAATCGTGTATTGAAATAAGCCCCGCCTCCCTACTAACCTAATATGGAATATACACGGTCTCCACGCGGACGCTTTTAACCAATAATATTCCTAGAAATGTATAGGAGGTAAGATAAAAGTCGTTGTCAGCAATATCTTAAACGTACATCTCTTGAGGTAAATCTAGTCAGATTTTCTTTACTTTTAACTCTCTGGTATAACTACAGGCTTCAAGTTGTTTCTTTTTCTTTTCTATCGGTTTCTTTTCTGGATCTTTTGTTGATCAACCCTCGGCACCCTTTCGGGCGGGATCTTATTCCGTAGTCTTCCATGTTTTCTTTATAAGTGTCGGTGTGTCGATCATATTTTTCATCAGCCAAGTTCTGGTTTGCTGATGGGTTGTTGTCTACTAGACGTGACTTGTCTACCTGTTTCCATATCAGTGGTGATCGGAGGTATTTCCAAGATCTCGTCATTTTAGGGTGGTGCGGTTGTTTCTCCAGCTCCTCGGTGTTTAATGTCGGGTCTCCTGACTGTTGTTGTTGTTTATGAGAGGAAGGCTTGTCGTCGACGGTTATTACTATCTTGACGTGCTTTTGATGATCTCTTTTCATCACAATTTTCTGTGTCTCGATTTGACGCCATTTTATCGTGATAAAGTATTGCCATTCCGTTTGGTTAGTGTCCAATCGGCGGTTTGACTCTCAACAAGAGAAATGACTGCTGCAATAACATCTGGTAATTATGTGGAAGTTCCCAAACTCAATTCATCGTCAGATATTTTATTTATTTGAAATATCGTTCAACGTGGTCGGTTTGCCTAATGTTTAACTAAATGTATTCGATTAGTCAAATGATTGCTGAGGTTGTAGTTGTAGATTTGTCATACTACATTAGAATGACTTTAATTTGACAGACCTGTCTATTTATAATACTAATGAATTGTATTCAAACAGATGATTATAAGCTTGGCTAATCAAAGAGAACTTTCTACAAAAGTATAACTTGAGTAGTTGACATCCTAGCTTGGACGCAGAAGACTGTTCACATAATTATCAAATATTTGGATTAAATACTTAATAAAATTAAAAATCGTAGATGAATAGATAGAAACATGATTACAATTTTGTTCAAGCACCAAAAGATTTTTTTCTCAAATTCTAAATATTTATTTCACTATAACCTAAATAGTGTGTTATCAGAAATTAAGATAAAGATGAACAGATCGAAATTTGATTACAATTTTTTTTATTAGTTTATAAATATTTTTTGTTTTGTTTTATAATCTCATTTAAAATTCTTATGACATTAATCTCTTTCTTATTTATATTTATAGTTTTTCTTATAATATTTTCCTTTTAAATCTCAATATTGAATCAATTTTCAATTGAAAATATGTATTCTTTATAAGATTAAATTAAGGTAAATAATATGCCTAAATTTAAGAAACAGACTTCAATTGTTTAAACAACAACTCCCCTATGTTTATATATGCATGTAATTAAAAGTAGGCAAACCAGGATGACACGTCACAGAATACCTTTCCTTTTTATTCACAAGCAATGGTTTTTAATCATAGCATAGTACGTCTAATATGCAGAGCAAAGCAGCGTTGAGTACTTATTCTAATTGTTCTACTATTCTACATTTCGTGCAGAGCTCGCTTGTTTTGATAACTTATGAGAGTTCAAGCAAGTGATAGCGGAAAGCAGAGGCAAGAGCAGTACATGAATGAATGAAATGATTTATTATTTCTGAGTCCTCTTCACATAAGAGACATGTTGGGTTTACGTCAAAATTGTTGAAGGCTGACCGATTACATATAAGAATATATATACCGGTAAGTAGTCGAAGCTTGAGGAGACGCCGGATGTCTTTGGAGGAAGTTTGGACACTTCCAAAACCAATGTGTAAACGACCAGTGTTTTACATCTAGGAGATTTCTGTATAAAGAATGAATGTCTTAATATTTCCAAATAATTGTTATGTCATGAATTTACTTGAATTTAATAAATTTTGTAATTTTATTTCATACAACAGCAACAGAATCTAGTGAAATTTTTTCGGCGGAAAATTTAGGCTAATTCTATTTTCCACAGAGAATAGGTTAGAATATCCTTTATTTCAGAAATAACTTACTAATGCAAAACAAATACTATAATTTAGCATTGAACATACGTGCGTTTATTTAAAGACAGACGTGTTATGTTATATTTGTATTACTCTAACTGATAATTTTTAACCTTTATTTATAAATACATCGTTGAACATGAAAACGGAGTTAATCAAACTCACTCACAATACCTTCTAATTAAGAAAAGGCTTTAATTTTGAAAAGTCAGTAGAACAATAGTTTAAATAAGAAAAACAATTGATAAGTGTTGGTTCATGGAAAAAATTCAACCTCCGGGCTGATGGTTTCATTTTCAAGAATCAACGCTTATTCATTGTATCTATAATGCATAGTATATTATTGACAAAAATATTTCATGCAGTAATTGTTGATCGCAAGCTAGTTGACTTTCGATTTGATTCCTAAGTTTCACGGATCGTGGCATTGAATATCAATCCACACAGAATCATGGAACACGCAAACAGTGAATTGATAAATCCATTTGCAAATACTTGCAATAACAGTTGTTACATGATTTGATGTATTTTATTTGTTCTTTAAGAATCTTTAAGAATGTTTACATTCTTTCATTACGGGTTTTCCTTCGCATTTGCGCTGTGTGGTGACCGAAGTTCTAACGAAAGGTTTTGTAGTTAAGGTCGCTGCATACGGAAAAATATCGGCGAATTACAGTTTGAGAAAAGACAATAATTCAATAGCAGTAAATTTCTGGAGATTTGATAAGATAAGAATATTCCTTTACAAGAAAGTGCACGTTCACTTTTGTTATAGTAAAACTAGGCTATTTAAGTATAGAAAACATATTTTGTTTTTAATTTCAAGTATCATCGGTACTTGAATATATTTATTTAATATTGTTCATAGTTACATTAACTTTTACAGTTAAATAGAATTGTAATAGATCTCAAATTAAGAAAAACGACATGGACATATCAAGTTTGCCACTGGACGTTAAGCAAGCAACAAATATGCTTGAGACCAAATGTTATCACAGCCCAAACTAAAAACGATGGCATATTTGCCTAAAAACAAAAGAACATAAACAACCAAAAACGTTTAACGTCAACTTTGCATGAGGATATTTATTCAAACACAATTATGTAAGTCTTGGTTAATTAAGGACTGGGTAAGTTACAAAAAGACCTTAAAATGAACAAAAGCATATTCGTCATAAATGATCAAAGATTGTTATCAACAGTACATGGTTCTCTTTTAAGGCATGATAAATATGATCAACATCATAAATGGGACAACAATATATTTGGTATAGGTAATATTGAGACAACTTGAATAAACCCTCAATACTGTTTTAGATTTATGAGCTTCACAATTGACAATTGAAATTGCTGAAATTATCTGTGATCAAATAAAGGTGACGTGGAAAGGAGTATTTATAGGATAGTGAGTACTAAGTAGACCTGATTTCATAAAATTAAAGAATCACAATTTATTTTACAACGTTATGTTTTCCTGAAAAACCTCTTTTGATCTATTTGGATTCGCATATCTGTTGTGCGTTGATATGAAACAATAATTCCAGGTAATGCACTGATCTTCTAATCTTTTCAAAACCTCACAAATTAACTATCTTATAATGGAAAATTTCTCATGATTTGTTTCACATAAGGACCATTTCTTTAAAGTCTCCTTTATCTTTATCGAAATGCCCAGTTTGTTATATTTAAATATGTACTTTTAGTTTTTATCATAACTTTTATTTTAACATGTGCCCAAAAATGCTTAAATATTCTTTAGTTGAGAATGACATTTTCAATAGGCTTTGGATAAATTTGATAATTTTCAAAAATATATAAGGATATTTTTACCAATTTGAAAGTTGAATTTATTTTGGACATGTTGGATTTTATTCTGGCTATTGTTTTCAGTAACAAATTATTTTGTTAAAATATCCTACAATTCATTTGAAAAAAAAACAATGTAAAACTTTATCAATGTCAAAATTATCTTTAACGGCAACACGTGGCACAGAATATTATTCTGATTTATAGGAATTGGTAAAATTGTTTATAACTTGTTACAGAAAAATTTAAAAAAGACTTTTATATTTGAATTTCCGTATGTTATAACAACTCTTTCAGAAATTGCGCATATTTCATTTTGTAGCTTGTTCCAGGAAATATTAAGCTTCTACCAATGATGTTGTTCTACATAGTGCTCTTTCAAAGGTTATGGAACTCGTTATTAATTGTTTTATAGATGTGGGCATCTGACAATGAGGCATTAATTACCAAAAGACATATAGTTGACAGCATACAGTTTTCAAAAATAAAAAGGTGTCTTTGCAATGTGTCGAAAAGTCTAAGATAAGTTGTGAATAAATCAAACAGAAACCTATTTAATATCTGTCACCACCACCTAATTCTTCAAAATGACAAAAAACATTAAGTCGAGACTACATATTTCGTACAGGCACTGAACAACTAGATGGATAACTTGGTCTTTTATTATATATGCACAATACACATGCAAATATATTTTATAATTCACTCAATAAAGATTTTTTTTATTCTTGCATATGACCCGACAGCCCATTTTAATTGTTTTATGTAAAAGTAAAATCACAAAATACTGAACTCCGAGGAAAATTCAAAAGGAAAGTCCTCAATCAAATGGCAAAATCAAAAGTTCAAACACATCAAACGAATGGATAACAACTGTCATATTCCTGACTTGGTACAGGCATGTAAGTGTAACCTTTTGTAATGTCTTATATCACCTAGAGACGAGTGAAATTTAACTAAACACCATTTGCTGGAGAGAAAATCGAGACATTCAGAAGAAGTCAGTTTTATAAAAAAAGTAAATTACCAAAATACCGAACTCCATGGAAAATTCAAATCGGAAAGTCCCTTATAAAATGGCAAAATCAAAAGCTCAAACACATCAAACGAATGGAAAACCTTTTGAATTTCAACCATATATTCTTGTTTCATTCTACTGGATACGAAAGTCCTTATTGTCAAAAGGAACAATGGTATATTGCAGGGTCTTCATAATATTTCACGATACCATGTTTCCAAATTACTTTCCTCTTTTGTATCAACAATCAATATAAAACCGGGCGTCAGAATAACTGTTAAGTACTTTTACTAGGGCGATGTTTATGAGATGTGGATACTAACATCCCAAAGATCTGCTTACAATCTAAGTCCATATCCTCAAGCAAAGTATATAAACACATTTGACTAAAACATTCTCTTATAGGTATTCCTCATTCTTAAATTCCAGAAGCTGACGTTTAGTAATGATGGATCAATCAAACAATATTGAAAAGTAAAGATAATAAAATAAAATTTCACAATCTGTTCTGATCAATGATTATAGATGTCTGTTACATATTGATTGCACATATGGGGAATAAAAACATTTCAATAGAATTTTGAAAACCATCCAAGAACGTAGTAAACAGAAAATGCAATCTTACAAAAGTAACCCAAGCTGAGATTAACCACATATTGTGTCTAAGGAACTCGTTTTGTCACTTTTCTTCATTCACTTAATTTCCTTTATAAGAAACGAAATGACATGATACTTCCAATGTGACAATGGTATTTCAGTGTAAAGATGATAAAACACAAACGGACTGTGATCAACACAAATCAAACGTTAAACATACAATAAGAATAACAGAAGACAGTACACATGATACACTAGTACTGTCCATCTGATGTTATCCTGATAATCTTCACGTTTCAGGTTGTCAAACATATTTTCATTGTTGACAGTTTTGGGTTTTTTCACGTTTTGATTTTCTATCTCGTTCAGGCGTTTGTTTTATTATATGATAAGTTTGTGAAAGTTTGCACATTAATTCTATAGAGATGTTCCAACATTTTGAGGTACCGTAATGTGCATCACTATCTTTGTAAGCCTTTGCTAGCATCTCATTTGAACATTGGCGTCGACGTTCGATGCTTATTTTGATGACTCAGTTCCTAACCACTTAACCAGTAAATCTAGTTTGGCTTGTCGGAGTCGAAACCTAGTAGATTATCAAAGTGCACTGGAAACTTAATTTCCATACCAGTAATGCTTCAGTCCGCATTGTGTTAGCATGGAGATCTGTACGTTCGCATATGAGTCTTGTTATCTCCGATGTATGTTTGAAATCCTTGTTGTCCTTTCAAGTAGTTTTTGAAGTTTGTATTGATAGTGTGCCTCGTATACATCAATAATCTCTGTTTAACCACTATTTGATCTGTTGTACGAGGTCTCTATGTATGTTCAGGGAAAACAAAACTATCAGTGACATTGGCTCTTCTGAGAAGACAGCAGTTTTTTTCAATGACATGTTTCAATACACAGTTGGCCAACCCTTGTTGCATCATAATTTCGTTTGGCCGCAATAGGAGTCTGGTATTTCAGTCCAGCCGAATTGTCGATTGACGAACTCATGTACTCGTTGGATCGAGTTTGTATTAGAAGATTGCTCAGCGCTTGGCTGTAGTATTATTGTAGGAAATGGCATCGGCTTTTCTAGTTCCTTATTGATTTTAGAGAAGGTTCAGGTTGTTTTAAACTTGTTTTAGTCACGGCCATTCGTTCACAGATTACAAATTACAGCGATTTCCCTATACAGTGTTGGCTGTTATTTATCCATTCATTTGATGATGAATTAATAAATTTAATGCTTCACTAATTGGTGTGTTCTTACAATATATTTGCTTTTGGGCGAATTCAATACTGGCATCGTCACTCTTTATTTCGGCATGCTTCCTTCATGCACTTTTAAAATATCGGAATTTCTGATATTTGTTTTGATGATTTTAATTTGGCGTACTGTGACAGACCGTACCGATGCTCATGGTGAATCTTAATAACTAAATATGGTTTGGTTTTAAGAATCGCAAACAACAAATTGCTTATTTCCATGTTCATTTAACTATTTAGGTTCTGAATCCCTTAAGTGAATACCAATTTTATAAATAAGTCCATGACACTTTGAATACATGTCAGACTGTGCTTTCTTTCGAATGCTGTAAGAAAATCTGCAGTTTGCTTGGAGAATTCTTTATTTTCAAAAATGATATTCCATTTCTTTCTTAAGATTAAACAGCTGGTGTTGAATGAACATGTCACGTTCTACTGTGTAGGTGACTGACCTCTTTTTCCAGTTTACGTTTTAGCAAAGATAAATATTGCTTTCAAAGATTTGTATTTAAGTACTCAGTATCCACCATAAGCTCATATTTTAGCTTGAAGCAGAATGCTTCACTGACATCTTCTTACTGTTTAATGTCACAGGATTCATGGGAAGTTTTTGTGTGATTTCTCTCAATGCTATTCCTGTCTGGTAAGAAATAAGCTTAAATGATTCTCGCAGATTGACTGGTATGTCGACAAAATGACGTCACTAGTAAACCAATTTTGATCTAAAACGGTCATTATGATCTGAACAGCTTTTCAAGACTGAACAATAAACTATTAAGTAATTTTCAATCTTTCAATTAATTTTCATATTGATCAACTGCGGAAATTCAGTACTGTTCAGACAATTCGCATGCAGTCAATTAAGATCTATTTATTTTATTTCAAACTGTTCAGTAGTTTTAATTACCTGAACACATCAACAAGCTACTGAAGTGTCTGAAAAGCTACCAAACAGTACTGAATTGACTGCAAGAGAATTGTTGAATAGTACTGAATTTACCGCAGTGGATAAGTCTGAAAATTTACTGAAAGAATGAATAGACTTTTCAGGAGATGTAATGCTAAAATTGACCATTTCATACACATATTCATTTGCTAATGTGTGGTCTTAAAGAACAGAAAAACAAATTGTAGCTTTCGATTCTTCTGTCCAAATCCTATCTTAAAACCAACGTTGGAGACAGGAAATAAGAAAATATTTGTAGGACAGTGCATTTCCTTACTTTTGATATGAACATTCCAAGCATAATATAAATAATGTGAATCATTTAAAGCACTGTGATAGATGTAATGCACGCTATTGATTGCTACAAATTGAATATGTTGTATAATGTGAATCATTTAAAGCACTGTCATACATGTAAATACAAGCTATTGATTGCTAAAATTGAATATGTTATATAATGTTAAGCATTTAAAGCACTGTGATACATGTAAATGCATGTTATTGATTGCTACAAATTGAATATGTTGTATAATGTGCAGCATTTAACGCACTGTGATACGTGTATGTTGTATGTATGTACATATGTTGTATCTGAGAAATGTGTTTTCTCACTTTTTTCAGACGGCAAGTTCACTAGTACTTTATGGGTAGGAAAATGAAATGGTATGTTCAAGTTACAATTGTATTACAGTGTAAAGATGATAACACAAAACAATGTTGAAACACAGTACAAAATGACTCCCCAAAAAAAAAAAAAATTAGATTGTATGATTAGCATTCACAAATACTTTCGATAATTTTCAATTATGGCCAACAGTTTGGAAAGCGAAAAGAACGATTAGCATTAAAATTAGAAGGACCTTGTTCAGAACAATTAGGATGGATCAGACGTTACATTTGCCCTAGGAACAGGTAACATAAGTGTTTCCACAATAACAAAAAGAAGAAAGGTGCTCTTAAGTCGAAGAAAACTGACAACGCAATGGCACTAATAACACAGTTTTATAAACTGAAAATTTACAAACGAATTGTATCAATTAAATCATGTTTAAAACTAGTTAAGATACATTTGCCAGGCTTATCATTTGGTGCGAAAGATACGCGTTACATCCATATAAGACTCATCAGTAGCACTCGAATATAATATACAAAAGTTAGAAAGTCAAATCAAACATGAAGTTGAAAAATTGTGCCGATTACGGCTAAGGTCAACTATGCCTTGGAGTAGAAAATATTTAGTGTTTCGAACAATTCAAAATTTAATAATAAAATTCTAAGTAATCGGCTGGTGATACCCTCGCAGATGAGACGTCTATCAGCAGGGCATCAACCAAGTGGTTAGAAAACTGATCATATATACCAGGCTTAAACAATTTTACACCAGGCGCGCATTTCGTCTTCACGGGACGCATCAGTAGAGCTCGAATAACAAGGTTGAAAGGCCAAATCAAACACAACAAAATTGAAGAGTATTGAAAACCAAAGATTCCAAAAGTTGTACTGATTACGGCCAAAGCTACTTATGCCTGTGGGTAGAAAATAATTAGTGTTTGGAAGAATTAAAAGAATAAAAACAAAACAGCAAATGTACAGAAAATTACCCTTTCAATGATATTTGATGTTAACAGACTACAGAATTGGTGATACCCTTGGGGACGAAACGTCCACCAACAATGGCATCGACCCAATGGTTCGAAAAATTCATCATTGATACAAAGCTTATAATTTGTAATCACTAGTGG
This sequence comes from Mytilus coruscus, assembly GCA_017311375.1. Taxonomy (NCBI): domain Eukaryota; kingdom Metazoa; phylum Mollusca; class Bivalvia; order Mytilida; family Mytilidae; genus Mytilus; species Mytilus coruscus. The sequence goes on along the minus strand of CM029602.1, from coordinate 9,172,095 downwards.
TACTACACCTGAAGCACCTGAGATGACCTCCAGTTTCTAGTGGGATTCGTGTTGCTCAATCATTACGTTTTAATGTAGTGTTTTGTGGACTTGTTTGTTTTTAATCGTAATTGCTTTTTGGCTTTGTGCTGTCAGTTTCTCTTCGACTAATGAGTTTTGAATGTTCCCTTGCAATGTGTTCTCCTTTCTTCCCAACAGACGCGCGTTTCGTCTACAAAAGATTCAAAGGCGCTCGAATATCAAAGTTTAATTGCAATATCAAAAGTAAAATAACAAAATACTGAAATCCAAGGAAAATTCAAAACGGAAAGTCCCTTATCAAATGGCAAAATCAAAAGCACAAACACATCAAACGAATAGAAAACATGGAAAACATAAAATTCTAAAATATTGTGCCTAGTGCAGTTAAGGGTGTCTATGCTTATAATTTGTAACGCATGATATCCCGAATCAGACTTATCACCTAATTTTTACTTACCATGAGCAACATTACGGGTACATGTACCCATAGTAGAGCTGGTTTTCTTATCCCTCTGCGGCACCTGAAAAGTCCTCTTCTTTGTTGGGGTTCTTGTTGTTCAACCTTTGCGTTTTGTATGCATTTTTGGGGGTATTTTTCGTTCAATCGTCTGTCGTTTTGCCATGGCGTTGTCAGTTTCACTTCGATTGATGATTTTGGATGTCCCTTTGTGTCCCTTGGTGTCCCCTTGGTGTCTTTTTCCCTTTTTTGCCAGTCTTGCGTTTTGCCTGCCTGCAAAAGACGTATCAATGGCGCTAGAAAGAATGAGTTGGATAGGCCAAATCAAACACGGAACTGTAGAACATTGAAACCAAAACTTTCCCATAAATGTGCAAAATACAGCTAGGGTCATTTAAGCCTTGGGTGGAAAATTCTAAGTGTTTCGAATAACTCAAAATTTTAGAACCTACGTGCTGAATACTGGTGATACCTCCGGTACGAAAAACCAACCAGCAGTGTCATCGACCCAATAATTATAAAACTGATTAAAGATACCAGGCTTATAATTTGTTACGACAGACACGCGTTTCATGTACAAAAGATTTATCAGTTGCGCTCGAATAAAAAAAGTGAAAAGGCCAAATAAAGATACTAAGCAAAATCAAACATGAAGTTGAAAAGCATTAAAAATCAAAATACAAAATTGAGCTAAAAGCAAGAGATCATGGATGCCTAGGGTGCAAAATATTAAGTGTTTCGAATATTTCCAAATTTAATCAACAAAAGGGCCATACCAATGTTATTTCATGTCAACAAAAGTGGTGACTACTGGGCTTGTAATACATGTACCCTTTAGAACGAAATGTCCGCCAACAGTGCATCGACCAAGTGGCGAGAAAATCATAAAATTACAAGACTTATAATTTGTTATGCATGGCATCACCAAAGGAGACTTATCATATAATTTGTACCATGAGCAACATGACGGGTAGCATTATAGGATTTGCTTATCCACTGAGGTACCTGAGATCACCTCCAGTTTTTGTTGGTGTTTGTGTTACTCAATCCTCAAATTTTCTTTAGTGATTTTGGACTTTCTTTGTCTCTTAATCATGGTAATCGTCTTTCGTTTTTGTCATGGCGTTGTCAGTTTCTCTTCGAAAAGTGACTTTGAGTGTGCAATTTGTATCTTCTGCATCCTTATACGCCAGATGCGTTTCCTCCACAAAAGACTAATAAGTGGTGCTCGAATAAATAAAGCTGGAAAACCAAATAAAACACAGACAAAGAGCAGTGAAAACTCAAATTTAAAACAATATGTCAAAATACGGCAAAGGTCATGTATGCCTTAGGGAAAAAACCTTAGTGTTTCGAATGAGCTGGTGATTCCTACGAAACGCCCACCAGCAATGGACATCAACTCGGTGGTTGTAAATAAATCATCAAAATACAAGGCTTAAAATGTGTAACGCCTGACTTTATCGATGAATCTCAAAGTAAAGTTTACAACAGTATTGTTTAAGTTCTAACTTTTGTTCATTGTTCTCAATGAAATATCATACCCCTTTGTATTGAGAAAAATATGTGGCATTAGATTAGAAAGCTTAGTTATTCCGAGATTTATGACTCTGGCCACACTTTAGTTATTGGGCATACGATACAAAAAGATTCCTCGTTACTTTTTCCTTCAGATTTTGACAAAAAATAATTTTGATATGCGATTCAGAAATATACAAAGAAAAATATACCATCATGACTTACTTTTCGATATATTTCATTTTGAAATTTGCGTTTTCATGTAAAATACATTTTCAATACTTTTCCGACAAAATAACACAACTTTTAAACCATTTGTAAACTGAAAGAAGTATTCTCACCCGGTTTTGGCAAAGTGTTCCTTAATGTCCTGCCCTTAACTGCAGGTCTAAAATAAAAGCTTAATGTGCATTCAAATATGTTTGAAATCATACAACTATCTGTAATTAAAAGCTGTGGACAATTTTCTTGCTATTACAAATGCATATAGAAAAAGAGAGGCGAAAGATCCCAAAGGGACATTCAAATCATAAGTCGAAATAAACTGACAACGTCATGGCTAAAAATGGCTAACAAACAGACAAACAGCAGTACACAAAACACAACATAGAAAACTAAAGACTGAACAACACGAACCCCACCAAACACTGGGGTGATCTCAGGGGCTCCGGAAGGGTAAGAAGATGCTGCTCCACATTTAGCACCTGTCGTGTTGCTCATGTTAGTACAAACCCGGTAATAAGTCTAATTCGGTAGGTCACATTCGGGGAAAATGGGACGTGATTGTAGTTACGACATTTGGAACATATCCGCTATCATCTGTGAAACGGATTTTCCATAACGGTGATGGCGTCCGTAAAATTTCAACTTCACCACTTGGAACTCTTGGTTGATAGCTTCCTTGTGAGCAGCAACCTCTCAAGGAAATCATGATAGGAAATACAAGCTCTGGAATATCTTATCAACTGGGAGATATATACTCCGTATGCAGGCGCTGCTGGAATGTTGCTACATAGAAATGGAAAGTTCACAATTGGGGAGCTGAAATCATCTCTTTGTCGTAAAGTTTTGTTTTCAACCGACCCTCATTGTCAATTTCTAGATGTAAGTCGAGATATGAGGCAGATTTAAATGCATCTGTTGTATCCTTTATCTCAAGTTCGATGGGATAGATGCGTTCAACATAGTCACCAAATTTTGAATTATTTAGTGAGAGAACATTATCTATATAGCGGAAAATAAAGTTAAAGGATACTGCTAACTTCTTTTCTTTCTTCCTAAGAAGTTTCTGTATGAAGTCAGCCCCATATGAATCAAGGAACAAGTCGGCAAGAAGAGGGCACAGTTGGTTCCCATGGAAATGCCGATTGTTTGTTGAAAACACGTTCTCCAAACGTAACAAATATGTTGTCAATCAAGAAATCAAGCATCTTGATAATGTCAGTTTCAGAGAATTTTTGTTTGAATCAGAGGATTTTTACAAAGTACGATTTATCCCTCCCTAAGACAAAAGAGGGACGAAAGATTCCAGAGGGACAGTCAAACTCATAGATCGAAAACAAACTGACAACGTCATGGCCAAAAATAACTAGAGGCTCTAAAGAGCCTGTGTCGCTCACCTTGGTCTATGTGCATATTTAACAAAGGACACAGATGGATTCATGACAAAATTGTACTTTATTGAACATTCTTGCTGCTTACATTATCTCTATCTATAATGAACTTGGCCCAGTAGTTACAGTGGAAAATATTGTGTAAAATTTTACAAAATTTACAAAATTTATGAAAATTGTAAAAAATGACTATAAAGGCAATAACTCCTTAAGGGGTCAATTGACAATTTTGGTCATGTTGACTTATTTGTAGATCTTACTTTGCTGTACATTATTGCTGGTTACAGTTTATCTCTATCTATTATTGCCAGTTCATTAGTAGATTGTTTTCTATATTGATTTTCTACTGCAGTTTCATAAAGAAGATTACAAAGGAAAACATTTTGTAAAACTTACCAAAATTTACCAAATTAATGAAAATTATTAAAATTGAATATAAAGGGCAATAACTCCTTAAGGGTCAACTGACCATTTTGGTCATGTTGACTTATTTGAAGATCTTACTTTGCTGAACATTATTGCTGTTTACAGTTTATCTCTATCTGTTATAATCTCAAGATAATAACCAAAACGGCAAAATTTCCTTAAAATTACCAATTCAGGGCAACAACCCAACAACCAGTTGTCCAATTCATCTGAAAATTTGAGGGCAGATAGATATTTACTTGATAAACAAGTTAATCTCTGTAAGATTTGCTTTAAATGCTTTGGTTTTAGAGTTACAAGCCAAAATCTACATTTTACCCCTATGTTCTATTTTTAGCCATGGCAGCCATCTTGGTTGGTTGGCTGGGTCACTGCACACATTTTCAAACTAAATACCCTAATAATGATTGTGGCTAAGTTTGGTTGAATTTGGTCCAGTAGTTTCAGAGTAGAAGATTTTGTAAAAGATTACAAAATTTACAAAAATTGGTAAAAATTACTTTAAAGGGTAATAACTCCTTAAGGGGTCAACTGACAATTTTGATCACGTTGACTTATTTGAAGATCTTACTTTGCTAAACATTATTGCTGTTTAAAGTTTATCTCTATCTATAATAATTTTCAAGATAATAAACGAAAACGGAAAAAATCCTTAAAATTACTAATTTAGGGCAGCAACCCAACAACCCATTGTCGGAGTCATCTGAACATTTCAGGGCAGATAGATCTTGACTTGATCAACAATTTTACCCCATGTCAGATTTGCTCTAAATGCTTTGGTTTTAGAGTTACAAGCCAAAATATACATTTTACCCTATGTTCTATTTTAGCCATGGCGGCCATCTTGGTTAGTTTGGCAGGTCACCGGACACAATTTTAAACTAGATACCCCAATAATGATTGTGGCCAAGTTTGGTTAAATTTGGCCCAGTAGTTTCAGAGGAGAAGATTTTGTAAAGTTAACGACGACGGACGACGACGGACGACGGATGCCAAGTGATGAGAAAAGCTCACTTGGCCCTTCGAGCCAGGTGAGCTAAAAGACAAACAGACAAATAATAGTATAGATGACACAACATAGAAAACTGAAGACTAAGCAACAGGAACCCCACCAAACACTGGGGTGATCTCAGGTGCTCCGGAAGGGTAAGCAGATCCTGCTCCACATGTAGCACCCGTCGTGTTGCTTATGTTATTACAAATACTTGAATCTACGTTGGCCATTTTTTTTTTTTTTTTTTTTTATGAAACAAAGCAGGACCAACACTTTCAATTTGTCTTTTAGTTTGGAATGGGAATACTTGTGTAAAGTGTAGAAAAGTCAAATTTTTAATACTATTGCAAGATAAAAGGGTCTTAGACTGTATGTACTCAAAAGATCTTTGGAATTTTAAGTATCCACATCTGATTCACGCCACCTCTAGAATGGGTAGTTTCACAATAACTTTGAAGCCCGGCTTTGATTGTTGATAAAATTGATGTTAATACTTTAGAAAAGGTTTTGTGGAGCATTTGGAAGACCCAGCAATATACCGTTGTTTGTGAGTGAACTGATTTATAATGAAGGATATTGCCCAAGTTGATGGCACTGAGACCTTTGCTGGCAAAGGAAAGTTTATGAAAGGATCTTTTCTCCTTTTCATCTTTTCCATTGCGAACTGGATTGAAAAGTCTGTGACTTGCAATATCCGAATTGATAGCTGTAAGTTTTATTGGTTTGAATGAGGGTTTGTAACAGTAGTTTCCAAACATAAATTGTACAGAGAATGAAGTTTTGAAAGGGGTAATGAATAAAGCTTCCTGTGAATGTGATGAATACCTAACGGCTTTTGTATAAATGGCAGCAGGTCATTAATAGAGACATCATGAAGAGTAGGTGATGTATAATGACGATGACCATGACTGCGTCTACGTGGAGGAGTATGGTTGAAAATGTTCATCACATTCACCGAGCTACAGGAAGGACTCGATAGAATACCTATACCATTAATTTTGTCATTGCAACCATATGTTGTCGCAGTAGTCTTTTTTTTTTGTCTACGAAGAGGTGTTGTAAGATGAGGATTGTTAGTCCTGTGGTATATTTTTTCGATCATGGAAACTTTTATAGAAAGGATTGAATGATCAGGCTGATTAAAATGCTGGTAAAACATGTCGCTTGCATTGTTGTTGATGTCTGATCTATGGCCGCACATACGTTTATTTAACCTTCCTTTCGTTTCACCGACGTATACTAATTCGCAAAGGTTACACTCTAATCCGTAGACATTTGTTGACTTACAATTCAGATATCGTAGCTTTTGGTAAAAAGGACATTTTAGTTAAATTGCTAGTGAATTGAGCATCTGTTATTAAAATTTTACAGGTTTTGCAGATTTTAGTTTTACATTTCGAAATGAGACAGTGTTGTTCAGAGTCATTGAAACCCAAAATGTCTTGTATACGAACTGAACACGGCTGCGTACGTCGCTTATTGCTGATGTCATTAGTATGATGATCTGAATGGGTCATGTAAGGGATACTTGTCATGTCTGGTGATGAGGGTACATCTGCCATATCAGACGACACCGTGTCCATAATGACGTCTGTTTCGGATCTTTTATACTGGGCGACGTCCGAGTCAGTATTCTGTTTGATCTTCGTCAATTTATGCATATTATGCTACTTGGCGGATGATGTCCTCGGGAGCAAAATGTCCACCAGCAGAGACATCGACCCAGTGGTTGTAAATGATAGGCAAAAGATACCAAAGGGACATTCAAAATCATAAGTCGAAAATAAAGTGACAACGCCATTGCTAAAAAAAGACAAACAGACAAACAATAGTACACAAAACACAACATAGAAAATAAAACTTATTATATAACAGGTAACTATACAATAAAATGTACACATCCAATACTATAATGCATAGACTAGTTTGCATAACTAGAGACAAATAATGTCAACACAATCCAAGTACCATACGACGTCTTCACTATACATATATTATTCATAATAAATGATACATAAATATTTGTCCCATAAAATACATTATCTTACCTCCTACACATTTTAGGATTATGATTGGTTAAAAGCAACCGCGTGGAGACCGTGTATAGTCCATATTGGGTTAGTAGGCGGGGCTTATTTCAATACATGGTTAGTAGAGGTGTTACGTCCTTTATAAAACAACACGGTGTTGAAGAAAATCTTAAAGGTTTCAACAGACGAAGAAATTGATGATTGAAATAAATTCATAAAACACATTTAAAGTTAACAAGTTGTTATTGTTGGCATTTGTTTTTGTATAGACCAATGGAAGTAAGTTCTTAATACTAACGATATTGAAGACCTGATCACTTTGATAGGCCACTAGTCTAAATACCACATGTTAAGATAGTCGGTAAGATAAATTCGTTACATAGTGTTAGTGACCTAATACGATATATATGGGGTCAGTAAATTCCATATGGAATATACTGACCCCATATATATCGTATTAGGTCACTAGCACACTATGTAACTAATAATATCAACAAACATTTTGGCATTACTATCATCCAAACTCGCCACATTTGAGTTAACATCACATCTCATTCTAATCATATTGAAATGACATTAACAGTGTTTAGAACAATAAACTATCATTTTCCATTACACATGAAAAGTCAAAGTCAGTATGTGTTAACTCATATGTAAACTGCTCAAATAACTTTAGGTCAGCTGTCTTGAAGATGTACAATCTGTGGTTTGCATGGGTGCGTATACAATATTTACCTGAAATAAAAGAAGTGAGGCATTTTAATATATCATTTGGTAACGTTGTAAATAAAATAGGATTCATGAAAACGGTTGGATATGTTCTGGTTAATCAATCAAAGTCGAAAATGTTGCTGGATTATGATATTTCGTATATTTCAACTTCTATGTTTGTCAATTTTATATCTGATTTATGGAAATTGCTCTCAAGTTAAGTTTACCTTGTATTGTTTAAGTTCTATTTTTCACATTGTTTAAAATGAAATATTTATCCCCTTTGTACTGAGAAAACAGTTTAAAACAATAATCATGGCAAAAGATTAGAAAGCTTAGTTATATACATATTGTTTTAAATTAGAATACTGACCCTCAATGGTAAAATTTGAGACCAAAAGAATAAAAGTTCACAAAGCAAAACACAGGTGCTACTGACGACTCGGCAGTTTTAATGCTGCAAGTTATAAAACTGTTACATATCACTTTTCTCATATAAAATGTATTTTAAGTCCACTTGTTTGATATAAAATTTCTCAATAGAACAACTGGCTACATATTTTATGACCTTAAATAAAAAGTAATATGTTTTTTTTCTCACTTTGGATATGTAACCCTTTCAGTTTTTGTTATTCAACATCGTTTGTGTTGCGTTGTCGTTTGGTGCACACATATAACAAATCACTTGTTTTCATGTGTTATTATTGCCAATCAGACTATGCAATGAAGACCATTGAACAACGGTATGAACGTTTGCATGTCACTATACGACCTTCTTCAATAAGAAAACCCATATCGAATAGTAAGCTATAACAGGCGACGGCTGACTATGTGTCTAGTTTATACCTGATGTACGATATATTGAAAATGGGTATATTACCAATATATTTAGTAATATATTAAGTTATTCATTTTCTCCTCTTTACCATTTTAAACAAACAGTCATTGTGCGAAATGTTTACAAAAGCGTATATCAAATGTGTGTACTTGTTTAAATTGTCATTAAGAGAGGCGAAAGATACCAAAGGGACATTCAAACTCATAAGTCGAAAATAAACTGACAACGCCATGGCTAAAAAAGAAAAAAGACAAACAACAGTACACAAAACACAACATAGAAAACTAAAGACTGAGCAACACGAACCCCACCAAAACTGGGGTGATCTCAGGTGCTCCGAAAGGGTAAGCAGTACTTTTAAAGCTTATGATTTGGTTTCATGTCTTAGGGGTCCTCAAATTACAGACATATACATTTTGTGCATACATATACACATCAAAGAGTATTGCAAAAGTTATAAAATCTAAAAAAGTGTTTATCAGTTGAAATAATTATTTTATTACCCATAAAAATATTTGTGGTGATCCCTGTTATAGATATTGACATCATTTTTAGTACTGAATGTTTGACCCTGTCTATATATGGAAAGGTTGAAGTGACTTGATTAGTCAAAAAAGCGACATGGTAATACTATGAGGGTTTTACATCTTATAAAATAACTTGACATTTCTTTTGAAGGATTTCCATGCAGTTTGGTAACAAAACAATAATTAAGAATTCAGGGTATGGCCAGTATTACAAAGTATATCACTGGATTGAGAACTCTGTCTTAGTTTTATATTCAAGTTCTTAGGATTGAGCTCAGTTCATTGTTATGCATATGCACTCTGTATAAAATTAAGATTTGTCAACAGAAAACACATAGCTACATATCATACACGATAAGGTAAGGTGGTTGACTAATTGTGGATATAAATCTCATTAATAACTGTCAGCACAAGGTATTATTGAAGCATAACATTAGATGTTAAGGGAGATTAAAGCATTTTATTTCCATTTGAACAAAACATTTTTCTTCCGGGCAGGCAAATAATTGAAAGCATAATCAAATACACCAAAACCACTACTTGAAATATAATCCCAGGTGCTTTTTAAATACATCTTAAAACATCTGTACTGCCTACTTAAGAGTGTCACATAAGAATGGCCATTCATTTATATGTGCATTTATGTAAAGGTACAAAGCTCACAAAGCCTAACACAGACTTCTGAAATTCTCTTATATATTGTTCAACTTTATCTTTATTTGTTAAATCTAAATTCACGTTAATGGTAATTACGCCAGTGCACTATTTTTTTGCCACAGTTTTAAAACTGCATGCTCCTATTTTCATAAACACTTTTTTTTTCATTTCAAATAAATAATTTAGTATCCTCTTTCACATTTCTTTTAGAGTACACAATAAATATATAACGACATCTCCTTGCAATTAAGGACCATGAACAAATAAATTGTATTTACCATTTTCTTCAAATTATTTTTGAAAAATTTTCTTCCATATAACTTAAACATTGACTTGGAGGTTCAGGCAGAATAATTTCCAAAGAAAGAAATAAAATTACACAAGAAAAGAATACTTTCTACATGAACACCTATGGGATGAGATCATGCGAGGTATTGTCATCACTTTCCGTATATCATCTGTAAACTTTTCACATTTTATTCCCTGCAAAATCGTTCTTGCTTAAGAAATGCTACATGTAACCTGTCATGAATCTTCTTATTTGAAAGCAGTTAATAAAGTTTTTTTTTTTTTGGAGTGAATCTGAATTTTAAAATAGCTACAACGAAAGACAATGTATATGAATAATCTGTAATCTAAAAGATCATCTGAGGAATCTCTTGGCGTACAGATTTAGGATATAATAGGAATGTTCCATCTATTAGATAGTATAAAACCAATTTTGTCTTGTTGCCAATACAAATTTTCAGATGGCCCCATAATTGAAGAAAGTTTAACATACAACTATGCATACATACACACAGCTTCTTCTTAAAACCATCTTGCACTTATGATACTGTAGTGATCCTATACTTAGACCTTTTTAAATTTGTTGCCAAACCGAAATAAGAAATTACCACCACAGTTGATCAAAATAAAACCATATGAGAAATAAAACATGCAGCTTCTCAGAAACCATTTCTCACATTAAAACGAAACCATGCACTTAGAGTGTTCCTCTTCTAGTTTGGAGTTTTGGTGCCTATCCAAAAACAAAGATGGTCACTACTTTTGAACATAAATAAGCATAAAGTCATGTTGGAAATCCATACAAATAGCTACTTTATCAAAACAGTCAAGAACATTTTATCCACATATTGAATAAATGACACTATGATAACTTTGTGTTATTTGCTACTAATCTTAAACCATGATGGCTGTCACCGTAGAACACATTATGGCATAGAAACCTACGAGAAAGACCCAGAAAAGCTCATAAAACATCTAGTATTGCACCACCATACATAAACTTTCTGGAAAAACACTGTCAAACATTCTTAAACTAAAATAAGAAATCATCAGGATGTTTTATTTAGGTTTAAGGGTTATATGTCCTTTCATGTCAATATATAAGATATACGGGAAGTGGGAGGTTGGCCGGAAGAGAGTCAAGGGGTAGGGGTGCCTTCCACTTTAACCGAACAGTACAAGAATTTTATTAAAGGTTATTTTATTATTTCTTTTGCTTGTAACCTTCAAGAGGCAGGAGAATTTTTCTGACTGAATATCCATTAGCAATTTTGCGAGTATTGTTTAACATTTATTTTATATTTTGAGCACAATAATTCTTGCAAATGGCTGCATTTAGTGTTGCAGATGATATTCATTTCCATCCTATCTTGGGCAATATATTTATTTTTAGTCCTAGCTTGCCTAAATATTCATTTAATAAATCCTCCTCCACTCTCCTTTTCCCACTAAATGCCAAATGACCGTCCGCTACTCGTATATTAAGGTAGAAAGAATATCTCATGAATTCAAATACAAATCAAAACAAACTTTTCTAAGAGAAAAGTGACAGGCTCGTTGTATCAATAATTAAAATCTCACATTTATTGGATTTATCCAATCATGTTTCATATTAAAATAATATCGTGTACAATATGTTACCGAATATACAGACTTATTGGGTTTCAACAAATGTATTTTTATATACAGCGAATATCAAGCAAGTGCCAAATGAATGTTTTGACAGAATGACCATGTCATCTGTATTTGTATTCATTTTGTTCTTGTTGCTGCTGGGACAGACGAAACCCATAATATGTAAGACAAATGCGGCATGTACTGATAAGATGGATTCCATGATGTTTTACGTTATCTGGGCTGGACTGAAAAGTTTGAAACAAAGCCAAATAATCAAAATAATGGAGGTAGGTTAACCATATATTTTATTCAGGAATAATTTTTCAAAGGGATGTAGGACGGAAGTTCATCAGGTATAAACGTCTTGAAATAGCCATGTACACCTCAATCAGGAACAATACTAAAAGTAGTTATTTCGTTTGGTTATTATACTCAAGGCAAATATTTCATTCACCTCTTGATAGAAAATTGATGCATACAAAAGGGTTTTAAATAGTAAAGCGTGGACACAGGATCTGTACTGATTTTCTTCGACTTATATTTTGTATTGCCCTCTTGGTATCGTTTCACTATTTTTGAGTGTACAATCGGATACATGTACCAAGTTTCCTTATAATTAAAATAAAAGGCCCTGTTTTCCCAAAACTGACCTTCATGGTTGCATATAACATTGTATACGCACGAGATTTCACTTTTATTTATATATGGTGTACTAATTTTTGCACCTTTTGTTTGCGGTATACCATCTTTTCCGCAAGTTTATTGTTTTTGTTTGGTATTAAATTAACAGTTAAGATCCATTTTGTTACATCTGGTGATCCGTTTATTTGGCAATCGCCAATGGCAGTCAGCAGGGTTTAAGAACATCCGTACCTGCGAACATCCGTTGTTCGGCCTGCTAGTCAAATGCGTTTTGTTAAAATATACTTTTCACTTTTTTGTTTTTTGGAAAATGTTGTTTGTGCTGTATTTAGACCCCTCAACCAAGAAATTTGTTTTGCATGCACACGTATAAAAATTGCTGTTTTTATCCAACGCAATCATAGGTTTGAACGTTGTTTTCAATTTAGACTTGTATATATATATATATATATATAGTATTTAAATACCAGCACAACAATGTTAAATCTGCGGAAGCAAATTTTTATTCTTCTCTCGCCGGGATTCGAACTCCACCTAGACTGATCAGCGCTGGACACAGTGCAGGAGGTGTTGTCAAGATATCCCAATAGCATGAGTTCGAATCCTGGCGAGGGAAGAACAAAATATGCTTCCGTAAATTCCGCAAATTTGCAGATTTAACATTGTTCTGCTGATATTTAGAGTAATTATGAATATAATATTGTTTTCAGCCGTGTATCACCTTCACTGGTGATCCAATGGATGGATCTGTCGTAGGGCTTTTAACTTGTTCAGACGTACTATATATATGTATATATATACTGTCAAAGGTCTTAATTTTTGTCCCACGCCGGGCAAAATAGATTCTATACTTTTGGAAGATGACCTAGACAAGTTAGCAAGATCCCTCAGAATCAAGGAATATTTTTCTAAGGACACCACAAAAAGTACCACTGATAGTGACACAAGTGATCTCGACTCAGATGACGACCAAGAAGATGTCGATATTCCCAGATTCAGGAAAAAAAGTTCATGGATTCCTAAACCCAGTAAATGTGCTACTTTAGAACATATTATTGACAAAATTAAATCCGACGTAACACATCTGTCTACTGCCACTTCCCAAACATTCAACAATTTATCGTCTGAAGAAAATGAAGCTGTGCGGTTGCTTAAAAGCAGAGACGACATTATAATAAAACCAGCAGATAAAGGTAGCGCTGTTGTCGTCATGGACAAATGTGATTACATTCAAGAGGCAGAACGTCAACTCTCTGATGAGAAATTTTATAAGAAACCCCACCCTCAATTCAACAAAGAGATCACCACAAACTTGAAAATCATGTGTGAACAGGGACATATTGATGAAAACACATTTGAATATCTAAAACCTGAAAATCAAAGCCGGGGCGTTTCTATCTTCTGCCCAAAATACATAAAGTCAATAATCCAGGTAGACCAATTGTTTCCGCCAATGACCACCCTACAGAGAAAATATCAGAATTTATTGACTTTCATCTGAGACAACATGTGGAAAATTTACCATCCTATATACAAGACACAACACATTATCTTAAGAAAATGAAATCTTTGAACCCTCTCCAACCTGAAACGATCCTTGTCTCGCTTGATGTTACCTCCTCTATACATAACATCCCCATGACGATGGTATTGAAGCCTGTAGGGAAGTCTGGAACTCTCGTAACACCTTACATCCACCGACTGAATGTCTCATCCAGCTTCTAACTTTGGTATTACAATGCAATAACTTCACATTCAATGGTGAACACTTTCTCCAAGTTAATGGAACAGCAATGGGAACAAAGATGGCCCTGTCTTATGCCAATATTTTTATGGGGAAATTAGAACAGAGAATTCTCAATTCTTCTCTTTATCAACCCTCTCTTGGTTCCGATTTATCGATGATATTGACATGAAGTGGGATAATACTGAACAAGAACTAAATTTGTTCATTCAACATGCCAACGATGCCCATCCCTCAATAAAATTCACATATGAAATATCTGGCTCTAAGATCACATTTCTTGACACTACAACACAAGTAAGGGATGGAAACATATTTACAGATCTGTATTGCAAGCCAACAAACAAACATCAATATCTATCTCCTTTGAGTTGTCACCCTAATCATTGCACCAAGAGCATTCCCTACTGCCAGGCTATACGAATAAAAAGGATTTGCTCCACCAACGATATTGCAAAAAAACGACTACAAGATTTTCGCGGTCACCTAAAACATCGGGCTACAAAAGAAAAGACATTGATAAAGGTTTTTCTCGTGCTAACAACATCAGCCGAGATGAACTTTTACAATATAAAGTCAAAAAGGTCAACAGGAGGGTGCCTTTTGTGTTGACTTACCATCCAAAATTTGACAACTTATCTCACCTTATCCGCGAAAATTGGAAAGAAATCGAAAAACATCCTAAACTATCCAAGATCTTTCCCGAGCCACCTGTACTGGCTTTCCGTAGGCCCAAAAGCCTTAAAGACTTGCTGGTGAGAGCTGATTTATCCTCTCAAGCAGGCTCTTCGTCTGTGGGCTCTTGCAAGGGTTGCGGAAACAAACGATGTCTGACTTGCAAACAAATACTGGTTACCCAGACTTTTAACAGTCACTCCACTGGTACAGAATACACCATATTTTGCAATGTTAATTGCAAGACTACAAATGTTGTGTATCTCCTACAGTGTAAATATGGTAAACAGTATGTTGGCGAGTCAGAACAGCTGTTTCACAAACGAATGAACGGTCATCGTAGCGACTACCAATGCAACCCAGACCACCCTCTCAGTCAACATTTTAGATCCCTGGCCACCTTAAGGCAGATCTCAATCGACTGGCCATTACAATCATTGACCACAACTCTGCTTGGTCTAGGAGGATAGACTCACTCGGGAAAGATTTTGGATAAGAAAATTAACAACTTTGGCACCAAATGGGATAAATGAAAAGATGTAGTTCGACTCCATGCAGTGCTTCACATTTGGGATATATTACTTATTATTACAGTCTCTGTTTCTATTTCTTTACCTCACTCATCTCTAAAATAAATCTGTTTAATATACCAATTTAAATTGCTTAATTTTTGAGGGATGTAAAAGTACCAAGCCACGTTCAACTAGTAAACCTTAGTCAAAATTTCTTATTATATTTTAACGGCCGTTTGTTTAAATGTTTAAATACGCAGACTCTGTTGTAACTACTCTACCGTTGTCAAATTTGAAATATTTACAAATTTAGATCGTTCAGTGCTGTTTATTTGGAATTCTTATTGACGCAATCGTTCTTGTAACATCATAACTGTCGTCACCGTTAAAGCTTTAGAATTGTGCTAGTTCATATCGCACATATATTGATTTATATATTTTTCTTTGCAAGTTGTCTTATAATCTTGATAATCACCTTGATGGTTCAAATAGTTTTGTTTTTGGATTTACAATTTTAAGATCGTCGGACAAATTAAGACTGTCACTGCGTTTTTAGATTTCTATACCCGGTGTAATATGCAAATTTGTTGATATTAGAACCCGTATGCTACAATTTCAAAATTCAACAACATGCACAAATGGGAAAACATGGTGAAACAAACCGAAAATAAATGACATATTTCTGACTTGGTGCTGACATTTTCCTCGTCTGCAACGGATGCCACCAAAGATTAAGCATTTTACAAGCAATTCTAACAGCGTGCAAGTTTATATTTATGTCACTAGAAGAGCTTGTTAATTCATATATAGTTTTAATGTGTTATATTGTTTCCGTCTGACACAAAAAACTATGTTGTATCAAAGGTCCATTACTAAGGCTATAAAAGATTACAGGAAGATGTGCGAAGTGACTCACGTAGACCTAATGCGGACAAACGGAATGACGGAAAGACAGGAGTAGAAAATGATCGTAAATATTGACAAGGAAATAAAGAAAATATTAAAAAGAACATAAGTCTAACTATTTTTTACGGATGTGTTTCTATAGAAGTTGTAAAAACCTTCCTTCACTAATACATCTCGGATATGCCTTATAAATTGCGTACAATAAGTCCGTGACACAATGTTTTATTTTAAAAGGCATAAGATGTAATATGTATATTCAGGCCGTTTGTTTTTATTTTGAATATTTTCACTTAACTGATGTGTTCTTGCTCCTAATCATATGATCTTACAATAACAGTAGTCTATTAGTTCTACCCTCTATTCTAATTTTCCACATCAGAATAAAGGGCAGCACAAATAAACTACTGTTATTGTAAATGTGTGAATAGGAGCATGAAAAATAATTATTAAAAATAATTCGAAATATTTAAGAAATTTGTATTTACAAAAAAACATTTTGAAACACCAAAATAATAAAGAAGGTTTAATGCAGTAAAAGAGTATAACAAACATACCTAACTCCATGTTGACTTTTGTTTAACGGTTCGTTTACATATTTCTTGAAGTCATTTATTTTCGGAGTCGACATATTGTGTTTCTTAAGTAAAAAGGATACTGATCATGTTAAAATGGTCTTACTATAATTCTAACTGGCGATTAAACTTCACGTCATTCATAAATCATCTAACAATGAATACAAAAGATTAAATAAGTTGAAATATCAGTTTTAGAAACTTCTAATTTATGAGCCCTTGAACGGTTATACCTTATAAACGTAACAGTGATGTTCATCGTATTAATTACCCGGACCATACGCGTATGGTCAGACCACATGAGTATATACTTATATGGTCATGACCATATACGTGTAAGGTCCAAATATTCATATGGTCCGGAACATGTATATTTATCTTTAGGTACAAACTTGGAATTATAATTTTTTCTATCTAAGAATTTATGCATTATCTGTATATGCATATTTATATCAGTACAAAAACTTTTATAGGATACACGGGTGGATCGTCTTACACAAAATCAGGATCGGCAGTCAACCATATTTGCCTACCCAAACAATAACCCGAATAATTCAGTCGTTATATTCCGCTGCTCTACGATGGTAACATTAACGCCTGAAGGCTTGGTCAATCGAAAATCGTCAATCATTTAGAATTAGCTCTGGATTTACCTATCTCGATAACATAAAGCTTTTAGCTGATTGACTCTGTCACAGAGAGCACCAATCAAAATCCTGGATTCATGACGCGTTTTTATCGTATAAAGCGTTCAGGCCCTCGCGAGTGGGAGAGTCGATCACGGGGAGGGACTGAATTATTCGGTTACCCAAACAACCACAATGTGGTGTTTACGACGAGAAAATTAACAAACATCCTTCTGTTGGTGTAGCTGTTTTCAACGTCTACGAAATAGACATAAAAACTCACTTTTGACAGAAGCAAATATGACGGGTACATTTTTCCATGTGCTGTCTGCTATAACAAGTTAGAGTAATCAACACTTATGATGCCTGGTCGAAAAATTGCACAAGAGATTGGGGAAAAAGGGTATACTGGGTACCTAATATCTGGCCACCTTGGAAATTAGTCTCTTTCACGACTTCTACAAGTATATTAATTAAAATTGCATAATGCATCCCAATGTTTGATTTATATATTTTTCTTTGCAAGTTGTCTTATAATCTTGATAATCACCTTGATGGTTCAAATAGTTTTGTTTTGGATTTACAATTTTAAGATCGTCGGACAAATTAAGACTGTCACTGCGTTTTTAGATTTCTATACCTGGTGTAATATGCAAATTTGTTGATATTAGAACCCGTATGCTACAATTTCAAAATTCAACAACATGCACAAATGGGAAAACATGGTGAAACAAACCGAAAATAAATGACATATTTCTGACTTGGTGCTGACATTTTCCTCGTCTGCAACGGATGCCACCAAAGATTAAGCATTTTACAAGCAATTCTAACAGCGTGCAAGTTTATATTTATGTCACTAGAAGAGCTTGTTAATTCATATATAGTTTTAATGTGTTATATTGTTTCCGTCTGACACAAAAAACTATGTTGTATCAAAGGTCCATTACTAAGGCTATAAAAAGATTACAGGAAGATGTGCGAAGTGACTCACGTAGACCTAATGCGGACAAACGGAATGACGGAAAGACAGGAGTAGAAAATGATCGTAAATATTGACAAGGAAATAAAGAAAATATTAAAAAGAACATAAGTCTAACTATTTTTTTACGGATGTGTTTCTATAGAAGTTGTAAAAACCTTCCTTCACTAATACATCTCGGATATGCCTTATAAATTGCGTACAATAAGTCCGTGACACAATGTTTTATTTTAAAAGGCATAAGATGTAACTATAATTATTTCTCTTGACAAACACAAACATTTTTAAAGATTTTTATTTTAGAGCAGATTTAATACATTTTATTGTTCTCAGATGTGCTTAGCGCAATTTAAGAAATGGTACATATTTGTTCTTATATAAAATTTGATATCATTTTTTACGTGGCGTATTATGGTATACCGTTGTCCGTCTGTCCGTCTGTCCATCCGTTGTCAACATGTCGGACAACAACTCAAAAACGCTTTCACAAATTTTCATGAAACTTTAGTGAATTGTTTATTGACGTAATCTCCTTTTGATTTTTATAAATTTTAGATTTTAAGTTTCGAGTAATCGGATTTTATTCATAAAAATTGGGATTTTCCAGTTTTCTCACTATAACTCAAAAACTTTGATCAATTTTCATGAAACTTTGGTGAATTGTTTATATCTATTGACATAAGTTCCTTTCGATTTTTAAAATTTCTGATTTTATGTTTTGGCGTATTGGGACTTTATTCATAAAAGGGTCATTTTCCAGTTTTCGAACAATTACTCAAAAGCGCTTTGAAGAGTTTTCATGAAACTTTGGTGACTTGTTTATATCTGTTGAAATAAGCTCCCTTTGGTTCTTTTTAATTTCAGATTTTACATTTTGACGGGCGTATCATGCGCTCATGGCGCAGCTCTTTATTTGAAAATTTGAAATATTCATAATTACAATCAAAATTTAGACACTTTATCATCTATAATAGTACAATTACTGCACTAGATATAATCAGTATGTACTTGATCCTCTGTTGGCTTTATTAATTTACACATACACATGTTTACGTATTTTATTAAAAATCAAAGGGACAAATTGATTCCTATTGTTTTTGTGGTAATAGTTTCTACCCATGATTCCATAATTATAAAAAAAATAGAGAATATACCAAAGGGCAATCGAAAATCAATAAATTCCAATAAAGCATACAACACCATGGCAAAAATTAAAATGACGAAATACAAACAACAATAACAAAACATCACACAATAAATCAAATATTGATAAACAGAAACTCCAACAAAACCGGAAGTAAACTTACTCAGATGCTACGGAGGAATAAGCAGTTCCGGCCCTGCAAATGGCATCAGTCGTGTTGTTCATGCAAGTGAAAATCCGGTCAGAAGTTTGGGGTTTGGTTTGAGGTACAACAACATATCTGTCATGGAGGTACATTTTAGGACAAAGTGCTTTGGAACACTTTTGTCTTTGAAAATAGATGTCACACGCGTCTTGGTAGAGCCATTAAGTATGTTTATCCTGGTTTGTTTCAATCACTCCAAAGCCTTAACCGACTCGAAAGTGTACGTCTTCTTTTCACGATTTATCATTTTCTGAAATAATCCCCAACTGAATACATGAATATTCTAAAACTGTGTTTTCAGTTCATTGATTAGGCTTACGATATTTTAGTCTTTGTGTAACACATTTCGTAGAGAAGTATGGTTGACACTCTTAAGATAAACATCTGTAACGTGAAAAGCCGGATTATACATGAACGGGGAACTTGAACAGGTGCAATGAGATGGTTTTAACTTAAAGTCGTCTGTTTTGGATTCTGCAAAATTTTTGTCACAGGTTGGGTATTGATATTAGAAATGATTTGTGCAGGCCGATTTTTGAAGTATTGGAATGCCACCCTCCTCCTTTTCTACTAAACCTATCATGCATAGTGTTTGTATTGTTTTCTTGAGATCAGTTTACATTAGGGCATATATAAGATAGGTAAGAGAGATGAACAATGTTGATCATAAAACAAATAATTGGTATTTGTTGTTTGAAAATGGTTTACAGTAGTTGCTACAAGAAATAGGTAGATTCGTGTAGTTTATGATTTTTTGTCTCACGCACAGCTTCCCTATTTTCTTTATTCGTTACGAAGTATGCTCCCAAGGGCCATGTTGATGGAAAACAATAAAATATCTACGTCAGTCACAAAATTAGTATGTGGTATGAAATGTAAATAAAATAACACGAAAGACATATAAAGTAGTTTGTCGGAGCCCGACCAGAAAAGCGAAAGAGCCAGAAAGAACCATTGTCTCTTATTTGTTTGTTTTAGATTAATTAAATTATTCAATCATTTTTATTTATTTCAGAACTCAAAATAATTAGATAATTACAAATACTAGTACACTGTTTTCCCTTTATGTCACTCTTTTGGTCCGACCTTGACCTCAAACCAGATAAATGTCAATATTCAAAGATATACAAATATTATAAAATGTTCCCTTGTATTGTTTTCGGTATTAAGATTTTTACGCCATTGTATAACGATTCAAGAACTCATTAAATTAAAAAAAACATTACTTTATGGTTTAAATGGTATCCATATTTAAATATAGTGTGTAAAGCTTTTATTTAGGTTATGTAAGAAGATAAAAAGATATCCAAGATGAATGCATTTGCAAGCACCGGCATGTTCCTTCTATTTTCAATTGGAAACAAAATGTTAACAGCACAAGTGAATCGTGAGTAAAACAGTGTTTCTTTTCAATTCTCATGGTTTATTGCTTCATTTTTTTATAAACCTAGGCATATGGTATTTCTTTTATGGTGTTTGCCTTTTAATGTTACGTATACTGTTTCCTTCATTGAAATATTCGAAGTATATTCCACATCAACTTTAATTTGTTGATTTCAAGTATAATTTAGGGTTTTGCCATAAATGCGACAGTATTAATTCTGTAATGTAAAAGGAAAACTACAATTTTTTTTTTTTTTAACTATCAATTATTGCAATCAGTATCGCATTAGCATACTTTCAATGCACTTTCAAAACAAGGTATGTAGCATTTATAGTTTCCAAAAGTTAGACAGTCTTGCAACACCATACTTTTTACAGATTGTAAACGACCTAACACATTAGACACTTGCAACAACCCAAACAACAACATAGGCTAAAAACCTGATTAAATAGATCGCTTAATGTACTTTTAAAAACAAAGCTCAGTTGATGAAAAGATAAATGTTTCATTGACCTGCACGGCAAAATAATGTAACCAATGAAATTCCAATACATTGATAGCTCTGATATCAAAGCTCATCAGATTTGAAAATGTTATTTGTTGCTTTGACCTGTTAAATGCACAATAACCGTCTAGTTAAGTAAATATACTCACATACCTGTAGTTTATTTTAGTCAGGTGAGATTTAGGAGTATTGCTACCTTAATATTAGTCCTAATGGTTATGACGTCTTGCAAGGCTATTTAATTTTTTTCTTTGACGCCTTCCTACGACGTCATAACGCTGAAGCCATTTTTACGTCTGGACTTTGAGAGAGAATTTTGGGGAATTTTGAGACCAATGCAATTTTGGCATGAAATCTTCATTGCCGGCCAGAAATTTTGCATAGTTACAAAGTCTTACCTTTTTGTACTTATTGGTGTAAAATATTTCCAGAAATATCCAAAAGAAATGATAAAATACGATACGATTCCATTTGAGGTGAGAAAATATTTACTTTAATTTCAAAATTGTTTCCCAGAATTTCCAAAATACGTCTCTTCCGGAGAGTATAAAATATCAAATTCGGTAAAATTTTGCAGACCCGAATTTCCGGTTAATACAAATCGAACGTTCCGGAAATTCGGGTCAATCAAATTTTACCGATTTTGATATTTTATACTCTCCGGAAGTTTTTATTGGTGGAGGAAGCCGGAGAGAACCACCGACCTTCGGTAGGAAAACTGACAATCATAGTCAATTAAGATTGGAGTCGAGTGCACTTGCCCCGTACGGGATTCGAACTCACAACCTCAGTGTTGACTGGCCGATGATACAGTAGTTGGACTACTTGGACCACTCGGCCACCGAAGCCCCACTTCAACAGGAAAAGGAAGATTTAAGGATTTTGTGTCCAGTTAATGTAAAATCTTGTATTTATTTTCTATTCCAATCCGTTTGAAATGATCCATTCACAATACCATATTATATTTTATACAACAAAACATTAGTGGGCTCTAGGTATACATCGGTGAGATATGTCATCAAAGAAATGACACAAAGGTCAACTCCTCTTTGGAGGTGCATGAGACAAGATTTTCAGACATGACAAATTCAAATAAAATTGTCGTTAGCGTAGATTTTTTTTAATCGAAGGTAATCAATTATTTGCAAAAGGGAAGAATAAAGGCAACAGTAGTATACCGCTGTTCGAAACTCATAAATCGATAGAGATAAAAAACAATTCCGGGTTACAAACTAAAACTGAGGGAAACGCATCAAATATAAGAGGAGAACAACGACACAACAAAAACACAACATGAAAATGTAACACACACAGAAACGAATTATAATATAACAATGGCCATTTTCCTGACTTGGTACAGGACATTTTAAGATAAAAATGGTGGGTTGAACCTGGTTTTGTGGCATGCCAAACCTCCCGCTTTTATGGTAATGTTAAATATAACATCAAAACGACAACACCACATGACAGGACTACAAAACAAACAAATGGGAGAACATATAGGACAAAGAAACACACGAATAATAGCTAACAAAAGGTACTAAGGTTAAAATTTAATACGCCAGACGTGCGTCTCGTCCACACAAAACTAACCAGTGACGCTCAGATGAAAAAGTTTGAAAGCCAAAACAAGTACAAAGCTGAAGAGCACCGAGGACCAAAACTTCCAAAAGTTGCGCCTAACACGGCCAGGGTTTTCTGCCTGGGACAAGAACATCCTTATTATTTAGAATAATTTATAATTTTGCAAACAGTGAATTTTATATAATGACTATATAATAGATATACATGATAAAACCGAAGTGGGGACTAACTACAGAATAAAAACGGATACATTAATAAAACAACTTAATCCAACACATAAAAATACACAGCCGAGTTAGCCAAAGCCTCAACGCACAAAGTGACGTCACATTTGAAATTTAAAAACACACAAAGTGACGTCACATTTGAATTTGTAAAATATTTCCCAAAATAAGATAGGATTAGGATTGATTCAAGATTAGATTTGTAATACTGACATTACATTTATTAATAACAATGAAAATTACAATACTTACCAATATCAAATTGTGGTAGTAATTAGATAATTAATTGTAGTATCTAGCTATGTCGGTGTTTCTTCTGAATCAAACTGAAAACCAAATATATCGTATAAATTTCATTAAACCAAACTAAAATCTAATAAATGAAGGGTGATTAATTATCTTTACCATAACACACGAATATAACAGAAAAGACGTTAAGACATTTGACAAAATCCGACGAGAATAACAAATATAACATCAAAATTAAATACATGAATTTGGGATAGAAACGTACCGTGACACGTCTTATAGCAATGCGGTTTCACACTCAGCAAAACGGTCACAATCGGGAATAAGTCACGTTCGGTAATTAAAAGATCATACGACGTAATGACAAACCACAATCTAACACGTGGTAAAATGTCCTTAGTTAGTTTGGACAAAGACACATCGTATGGATCGACCAATTCGTGATGGTGTCCGTAAAATTTACGGAGTGTCATTTTAATCTGTCCTCCTCATAACTTTGTTGGAGCAGTTTCTGCGTAAGGAGCACACTCCTGTATATGAAGCCCGTATAGTGTGAACAAGCACGAGAATAACGTATCAATTGAGATATGTAAACACCATACAAGAGGGCAGAGGGTATGTTACTGCTGAGAAATGGGAAATTGATAATTGGGAAGTTGAAATCGTCCTGTTCATCATAGATTTTCGTGTGAAGTCGTCCATCTGTGTCAATATTGAGGAAAAGATCAAGGTGTGAAGCAGTCCTTCTAGTATCAGTATGTGTTATTCATATTTATTCACAGGAGGTGTTATTTTTGCGAGTCTGCTGATCTTGAAATTAAGTGCCCAATGAACACTTACATAGAAGTAAAATCAGTCAATAGTGGTAAGTAATGCAGTATGTGAACAAAATGTTGAGAACGTAGACTGTCTTCGACATTTTAACGGATCGATTGTATAGCAATGCTCTACGAAAACAATTGCAGTATCTCAGCCAATGAATTTCAAAACCACGGTTGCAGTAGAATACCAAAATTTATAAAAGTAAAGTATACTTGTACATGTAAGTACAGAGATACAACAATTAGTACTTTAGTTATTATGATGAAAAATAATGAATAAAATGTTTTTGGAGGTGACAGCAAACAAAGCTGAATTTCAGATGGAAAAGTTAGTGGGTGTTAGTCCATTAAAATAATTAATTATTTCAACAAAAGGCAAATAAAAAGAAGACGCTACCACCAAAACACTAAGCGATATTATGATATGTTATATATAAAACCTGGCAAAGTGTTATCCCAGATGCTTGTTAAAACCCAACAACAAATTGGCAGTATTTGGCCACAGCCTTTAATATTATTTAAATTAATACATATTGTATATAAGTAATCTCATTCAATATAAATGTATGTATGTGCTGCAGATCGCTGGCATTTTAACTGTCACTGGTATATCTGAAAATATGAGGTTACCGGCATATCGCCGATTACGGCAACCGTACTATCAAATATATATATAAATGACTACCACAGATTGTGGTACTCATGGATATAAGAATAAAACAATTTGGATCACCGTGGGAACACAGGTGATGGATCATAACCCTTACATTGCTCATCTGTAGTGAATGATACTATTTATAAAACTAAATGTTTTTGATGCAGCGAATTCTGCAAATCCGAGTACATTTGTAAATCATTATTTGATGACAGTTACATCAATGGGAATTCTTTATCTGTCCATTTCGCAATATACATGTAGGCGTCAAGCAATGTCAACTCAAACATCACCTGAAAAGGTAACATAAACCAAAGAAGTTTCTAGTTCTTAATATATTTACAAGACAGAAAGAATGCTAAATTTTGTCATTGCATGTTCAAAATCAGTAACAAATTTGTTTACTGATATTCTCTAGTATTGACGCTTTTTTCCTGCACTAAATTCATATTTCAAAGTTTCGATAACATTTATTTTATCTTACTCCTTTAAATATCAGTAAGTGTAAAGAGTATTAGGGCATGAC
>CM029602.1:9094134-9146345 GCA_017311375.1 Mytilus coruscus | reverse complement strand
TAGCAAATGTTATCCAGAACTTGTAGTTTCCATGGTTACGGCACTCATTTAAAATTCGCACATACATATTGTTCATTTATGCATAACAGTTCATATTTCTGTAAAGTTAAATTCTGATTGGAAGATTTTAAAAAAAACCATCTTTTTCCTATATTTATGAAAACGGTGACCATTTTCATTTTTTTTTTTTTCAGATTTGTTTCACATTTACACATCACAGGTTTCATGTCCATACTCTTTCATCAGGTTTTATGAAATAATCTTGAAGAAAATGCTTCTAGTGTATTTTCGCCATTGTTTCTTTGTAAAACTAGGAAACATCCGCTATACTTTAGTTGGCGAGATTATCTTAAACAAAACCAAACCTGTCTTTAGCGGATGCAAACATTGTGAAAATTTATAAAGCAAGTTGAGAAACGTTTTCTAGATTAATTACACAAAAAGACACCCTTAAATTTCACCTTAGTTAAGAAAATCTACACCTCACTGCGAATGGTTCTTTTAAGTTTCAATTGGTTTGGCCTCATAATCTAGGAGAAAAAGAGCAGACAACATTATTGAAACAACAAGATTAATAATAACAATTAATCCTGTGTTAGGTTGCTAACACCTAAGTCGCCCAAATTGGCCATAACCATTGTTTCTGCTGTTTCCATGGTAACGACAGCCATTCTGAAAATTACAGATTCATTGCACATCTACATGACAGGTCACATTACTGTAAAGTTTCTTAAAGATTGTATCAATTTTTATTTTTGCTTTTCTGCTATTTCCATGGTAACGGCGGTCATTTTAAAAATTACAAATACAAGGGGTACATGTACACGTGTATATTTTAAAACATTAATATCAAATTTCATAAGATTTGGATAATTTTGAAAGTTTTCACATTTCATGGTAACGGCGGCTATTGAAAGAAATTCCAAAGTTGAAATACTGCTAATTATGGTGCGACACTATACATTTATTTCCTGTGCCTGAGGGAAATATGAAGATATTTTCACCCAAGAAAATCATGTTTCCGGAGGGCATCGCCCGAGGGAAATATGACTTTTTGAGAGTGAACAATCTTCATATCTCCTTAAGCCAAGGGAAATGGATGTTTTATTCCAAGGCCTAAACTCTTTACAACTTCATGAGCATAAAATATTAATTACTATACATTTTTTATGTCCGCTTTTATAACTAAACACGACATAAACATTGATAAGCAATACAATCAAAAGTTAATCCTTTATTCTATGACAAGTTCAAATTTTTCTCTATTTTGTTTTACATCTGAAAGAGTTTTGAACACAAAAATGACTATACTATCGCTATTTTAAAAAAAAAATCAAAACGTTATGTATATTAACCGTGCGTTACGTCGCACGAGGTAGTCCTGACATTTCATAGGGGAATATGATACTCAGAGGGGAATATCAAGTTTTGTTCAATGTCACGTGGGATCGTCAAACCAATCAAATGTTGATTTCGGTATCAATATTGACATACAGTGGAATAAATACTTTTTCTTACATTTAACATTTCTAAGAATAATTGAACATTGAATTTCTATAATGTTCCATGAAAATTGACCCGCTTAAAATTATACCAAGGAGGCTCCCGGCTAAAATAATTGAATGAACAATTTGACATGGGTCTCTTCGAAAGGTAAAGCCTCTAGCACCATATAGATTAAGCAGAAATCTAATTTATGTAAACAACATTGACCCCACCCGTCTTTCAGTCCTTTAATTATGCTAAGTGTAACCCTGGTATACTGAAAACGCAGGGATACTTACCCATCCCAATACCGAATATAAAGTTCCATCCTTTACTTCTACTTCCAAAGAAATTGTAGGAAAGGCGAATGAATAATAAAAAAATGGGAAAAAACAACAAGTCTCCAAACCTCCGGTAACAGGGGAAATAACATTATGGCGTTTGTCTTTCATTCGGAAGAGATAAAATAATAAGGATTCAGAAAAACCACCAAGTCTCCTTCAAAACCGGGAACGATAAGTGTTTTACACATTATGAATTTTGAGCATATTCATAACATTTCAATTTGCATTATACTTGTTTAGTGTGTTAATTCACATAATATATAATTATTTTTGTTGTTGGTATTTCTTTTACAGGTACATGGTTTTGGTGGAGATCAAAATACACCGAACTATGTACAAAATACCTACCAGGAATTAATTGTGACTCTTCGTGTATGTTTATTGCCACTGACATGAAGATCGATGGTATACAAGAAAATGAGGTATTCTGTCCGATGTGCTTGAACAGTGACGTAAGAGAATCTCTCAGTAAATTATGTAAAAATAGTTTAAAATGTTCCAGTCCACAAAACAACAATAACTGTCTATTCCATCCAAGATTCGTCAAAATACAGTATTCTTGTCAAGGTAATGTACACCAATTGATTTATTGATTTTACAAAATCAAAAAAGCTATTTATTACTCAAACCCTTTCTCCATATTGTACAAAGAAAACGATCAAATATTTTTAAATATTAAACAATTTAGAAAACTCTGGCTGTATAACCATGTTTGCTATATGTTGTAGTTTTTGGGGGATTTTTTTGTCATTCTGTTTATTTTTTTCTACTTACTGTTCATGCTATTGTTTAGTCCCCTTCTGCGAGAGAGAGAGAAACACTTATTTTCTTATGATAGTTTTATGCTTTTACTATGATTCTACGTAAAGAAACAATGTTGTGATGTTGACGTTGAAATTCAATTTTACTTTACTTTGTTTATTCAAGTTTCATTTAAACGAGTTAATAAACAAAGTAAATATGAGATCTATCTGAAGTTGAATGTTTGCAGTTTTCATATTGAGATTCTGTCTGAGATTTGAAATCAAACCTGACCTTGAAAGATTTCATACTTATGATCTCTGATCAGTTGTCAGATCTATCCTACTTGTAATCTAATCTTTCATCAAGTAGTTAGATGGAATGAAAAAGGCATCTCTATATGCATTGAGTAAACACATAACAAAAACCAAAGAAACAACTTTTTGTTTCTGCAAATGTTATGTAATTTTGACAAATACATATTATATCAGTATGAAAATCTGTTTTAATTGTATGTCAGATCTGACAGGACATGCAGGAGAATGACAATCTTAACAAATTGCAAACTGTTCTGAAATGTTGATTTAACTAAATTTTAAGCAAACTGTTCTGAGTAATAGTAGTTTACCGGTGTTAAAATATCATCAAACAATTAAGGTAATACAAATCAAGTTGAAAAAACAAAAACTGAGGGAATAGCATAAACACCAAAAGGAGCGAAACCGTTGGCGCCGACAGTATAGGCGTCTCCTGATTCGGTCACAGGAAGTTTTTACGGTGTTGTTTCCATTCTGTTTACCTTTATATTTATATCTTATTTAATTTGTACGGTATGTACTATCAACTACGAAAACGTTTTTATCGGCATCTTTGTCAATTTACCATCAACGACAAAACTTTATAACTGTCATAAAAGTGGGAAGGTTATCTGGCTATAAAACCAGGTATAACCCACCATTTTCTTCTGAAAATGTCTGTACCAAGTCAGGAATATGAAAGTTGTTTTTCAATCGTTCCGTTGGTTGATAGCGTTTGATTTCGTCAGTTTTTATGTACTTTCCCTTTTAGAATTTGCATTGGAGTTTGGTATTTTTGTTATATATTTTTATGCATGCATCCGCGAATTCGCATTCAGTCAAAATGTCACATGGGGAATAGGACCAATCGGTTAATTTACAGATCAGACGCATTTTATGTTATCTCAAGAATTCAGACCGCGAAAACTTGTCGCTAGTTATTTGAGCCACAGACATATTGTATTGGTCATCCACCGAAATTAAAAAAAATAATAGTCTAGGGTCGATTTTAGTTGTATTTTCGTGAATATTTTGGAGAATTTTGTGTTCGGACCTCACCATGGTTAATGAAGTTAATGAATGTTAGTGTCATTGAAGTTATGGTATTTTGCAATTTACTGCTTCATAACAAAGCATTTTGTTTGCACATGTGCGTAGTTTAAATGGGTCTGATTGACTTCATCATGTTGTTAATTAAAGTATTAATTATATATATCTTTATTCTCACAAACCAAATTACAACGGTATAGGGATAATTATACATATTTCAATACAATTGCATAAATAGTGAACGGAAGTAGCATTTACAATTGTTAACCCAGAAAAGTTCAATTTGTTATTCATCTCCTGGATTAGTTTACGCAGCTCATTCAGTTCTGAACATGTTTTGGAATTCATTAAATCACGAAACTTCAAAGTGTAAGGTCTGTTCCTATAATGAAATGTTATACATTGTTTTCTACAGTAATCAAAAGCTGAACAATAAAAAATATGATGGTCATCACTAATTTAAAATGTGTAAATATGTAAATTATATGGCATTCCAAATACCGTTTCGATTCCTAACATCACTGAAGAGACATTAATTGTCGATATCCGGATATGGTGTACTAATTTTTGCACATTTTGTTTGCGGTATACCATCTTTTCCGCAAGTTTATTGTTTTCTGTTTTGTATTAAATTAATAGTTATCCATTTTGTTACATCTGGTGATCCGTTTATTTGGCAATCGCCAATGGCAGTCAGCAGGGTTTAAGAACATCCGTTGTTCGACCTGCTAGTCAAATGCGTTTTATTAAAATATACTTTTTCACTTGATTGGTCTTTTGGAAAATGTTGTTTGTGCTGTATTTAGACCCCTCTACCAAGAAATTTGTTTTGCATGTACACGTATAAAAATTGCGGTTTTTATCCAACGCAATCACAGGTTTGAACGTTGTTTTCATTTAGACTTGTTTATATTTTTTTGTTTGGGCTTGTATTATATTTGCCTTCGGGTTTATATGATCCGTTCATCCTATTTCGACTCTTCGAAATTTAAGAGTCTATCATAAATTGAGGTAAATTATATGGCCTTCCAAATACCGTTTCGATTCCTAAGATCACTGAAGAGACATTAGTTGTCGATATCCGGATATGGTGTACTAATTTTCACCTTTTGTTTGCCGTATACCCTCTTTTCCGCAAGTTTATTGTTTTTTATTTTGGTATTAAATTAATAGTTAAGATCCATTTTTCACATCTGGTGATCCGTTTATTTGGCAATCGCCAATGGCAGTCAGCAGGGTTTAAGAACATCCGTTGTTCGACCTGCTAGTCAAATGCATTTTGTTAAAATATATTTTTCACTTTTTTGGTCTTTTGGAAAATGTTGTTTGTGCTGTATTTAGACCCCTCTACTAAGAAATTTATTTTGCATGCACACGTATAAAAATTGCGGTTTTTATCCAACGCAATCATAGGTTTGAAAGTTGTTTTCAATTTTAACATTTACAAAATTTTTCACTTGGGCTTGTATTATATTTGCCTTCGGATTTATATGATCCGTTCATCCTATTTCGACTCTTCGAAATTCAAGAGTCTATCCTAAATTGAGGTAAATTATATGGCCTTTAAAATACCGTTTCGATTCCTAACATCACTTAAGAGACATTAATTGTCGAAATCCGGATATGGTGTACTAATTTTTCACCTTTTGTTTGCGGTATACCATCTTTTCCGCAAGTTTATGGTTTTCTGTTTGGTATTAAACTAATAGTTGAGTTCCATTTTTTTACATCTGGTGATCCGTTTATTTGGCAATCGCCAATGGCAGTCAGCAGGGTTTAAGAACATCCTTTGTTCGACCTGCTAGTCAAATGCGTTTTGTTAAAATATACTTTTTCACTTTTTTGGTCTTTTGGGAAATGTTGTTTGTGTTGTATTTAGACCCCTCTACCAAGAAATTGGTTTTGCATGCACACGTATAAAAATTGCGGTTTTTATCCAACGCAATCATAGGTTTGAACGTTGTTTTCAATTTAGACTTGGTTGTAAATATAATAATGTATATATTAAATATGTAAATGTTAAAAAACAACAATACGAAACCTCTCAATCATCATTCTACATTATAGTATTTTCAGCTGCTAAGATAATTCATGGTAAATAGATATAAGAAGATGTGGTATGAGTGCCAATGAGACAACTCTCCATCCAAGTCAAAATTTATAAATGTAAACCATTATAGGTCAAAGTACGGTCTTCAACATGGAGCCTAGGCTCACACCGAACAGTAAGCTATAAAGGGCCCCAAAAATTACTAGTGTAAAACCATTCAAACGGGAAAACCAACGGTCTAATCTATATAAAAACGAGAAACGAGAAACACTTATGAACCACATCAACAAACGACAACTACTGAACATCAGATTCCTGACTTAGGACAGGTGCAAACAAATGCAGCGGGTTTAAACGTTTTAATGGTACCAAACCTTCACCATTTTTCTGAAACAATAGTGTAACATCACAACATAGAAAGACACACTATAAAATATCAACTGAAATAGCTTAACTCAATCAAAGGACATAGTAACAGCATTGAACATACACTGAACAAAAAATTTGACCTATGATACAATGTAAATTCAAAATAAATAAACTAAGGAAGAATAATAAAAGTAACATGTTATATCGGTATGAAATGTTAAACAATTTAAGAAAAACAATATGCTCGAACAAAAATATCAGCCATTTGCAATAACTTTAAACACAGGTAAATAAAATAATTTTGTTGTTAGGTATACGTATACAGTTACAATAGAGAAAGGAAATATTTTAAGAAAATAAATAATTTTGATGTTCATAGTACGAAGTGGAAATTTATATTAGTACCAAACACTTATCAAAGCTGGTATATAGACCAGATATAACCCTGAATAACATTAAATAACAAAAAAAGCATTACAATTAGTATCAACAGGTCAAATAAACAAGAAAGTACGATTTGAGAGTACTAGCAGTAAAACCAATTCTAGTTTTTGATTTAAATAGACGATTAAAATATTTAGTTCAGTGGTAAACATATAATATAGTTCAAAGATATATGTATTTAAGTTTATTTGCAGTAAAATGATATCACAAAATTTTAGAAGACTGCTGTGTTAATACTACATGAATATGGGAATTAACTCAACTCAATAATTACTTGTAAAAATATCCTGATTAGTCCAAACTGAACAATATTATTACTTGAAGTTCATTCAAATGCGTATACAATAGCATTTTAAAGATGAATTAATTGTACCATAAGACATTCAAACTAAGAATGCTTTGTAATTAAACAATTGAAGAATGTTAATTTTCCAAAGCCATTGAAAGGTGATTTGTAGGCTTTTTGAACTTTTAAAAGTTAAGTTGGAAGGATTATGAAAAGATGCAATATCAACACCAAGGTTTTGTCATGATGTTTGATTTGGTTAAATCCTCTCCAAAACAACACTTTATAAATTTCATTCGTCCGAAGCGCTTTTCTGGATTTACCTTCATCAGGAGCGCTCAAAGCCGAATACTACTTAAAAGGCACGCGGGAACAATTACTTGAACCTATCAAAAGGCAGGCAATCTTAAAATAAACTATAAAATATCGACTCATAAAAGATACAAAAGATATATTAGCATATGTACTACCCAATCGCGTGGTATGTGTACGAATACGAACCGAACAGTCAATCAAAGTAAATTATTTCCTTTTTTTAACAGGTGACAACATGTGGTCATCCCTCTCACCAAACTCATCAGCAGAACCTACAGAAACTAGAGGTATGAAACGTATTTCAAATTTTTTATGACAAAGTAGGGCATAATAATTGTATTTCTCTAATTCTATGGCAATTTAACCCTTTCCGAACCCATTGTACAAAAAAATTTAATCAACGTGTGGTTGCCGGTGATCTCAGAAGATGATTGGATGAGTTTAAGGGTCATAACCTTTATCAGCTCACTGGATGAAACAAAATATGCTAACAGGTGTTAATGAAATTGACAACTTTGTGGAATGTGGAGGGCACTCGAAGGGGATTTTCGTTTAACAAAAAATGAAAATTTATTTTTTAATCATTAGAGAAACAGATTCTTACATAGTTACTCGTGGATTATCGGATTTATCCAATCTCGATAGTTAAATTATAAATTTGATAATTTAACTATCTCGATTGGATAAATCCGATAATCCACTGGTATCAATGTAAGAATCTATATGTATAATACTCACTTGTCGTATTTATTATCGAGACTGTAGTATAATGATATCTTTATGCTTGTTTTGGCATGTTTCTACTTCGTCGAAACTGTCTACCTACTATACGTAAGGATTTTCTAACCAAATAAAGTGACATTAACTGTCGAAATGCAAATCTGGTGCCTTAAAAGCAGCATTTAATATATTTGTTAGGCCTTATAACACTGAAACTTATTGATTTATTTGTTGTTAAAGCGACATTTGGATAGTTCGTTTCGTGAAATTGCAGACAAAAACAAATCAAAAAATTGTTGAAGACAAACAGACAGAAACAACATTTACGAAATTTATGCATTTTCAAGATCAACACAATATTTTAGTAGTGATAAACATTTTACAAGGCTTGAAACTTTCGTTTTTACAAATCTTTATGTCTAGCGACATCATTATTATTCAGAAAGTTTAGACATGAAATCAGTTCATAAAGTTGTGAATAAACCCAAATTTATGTAAAAGTATTTACATGCTTCACATCTATTTTGAAATTGGATTCAAGAGGATAAATACAATTGCAATTAAGGAACGAAACAACGTAGGACTAACATGTTTTACAAATCGGCCAGGACAGGGAAATCGTTTGTCCAAATTTTGGTTTTTGATGTTTCTCCGAAAGAGTAACAGACGAACGCAGATTTATCCCAGTCTAATGAGATTCTAGCTTCATTCGCTTGATAGACTGTATAATCGGCAGATCATAATCAAATATAGTTGCTCTGAATGTTAATGAGATGTAAGAGATTTTCATAGAAGATTTGTTCACATTTATTTTCCATTGTAGACTTTAACATTTGTTTTTCAAACAGAAGCGTGATTAACTGTCGTAATTATTTTTCTCAGAACCTATTTAAACAATTTCAAGCGTTTTGTTTGATATGTGCATTTTTACTTTTTTCTTTTTGTAAATATGCGAGAGTAAGTCATATTGGTATAATACATAGAAAATAATTTCCTGACTACAAAAATTTGACATCATGATATCATTGAAATCTAATGTTGTTTTCGTTTTGTTAGCTTCAAAGAATACGAATACCACGTTTACCTATGTGACTCCGGAATCATCTGTACATTCAACCGATGGAACGACTATTACCATTGGTAAGTTGAATAAAAATGATTAATTGATTATTCTAAAATGTTAAAAACAGACTGAAAATGTCGTATTCATTTCATAAGGATTTTTCTATATTAAAGGTAATTCTAAAAACACGTTTTATTTGCACAAAAATCAACTCACTCTTTTTAATTAAATGTGATTTATAGACCTTATTTCACAGTCTACAACATGTACCTAAAACACGAAGAACGGACAACACGAACCCCATAAAAACGGGGCTATCACAGTTACACCACATTAAGCACCCATGGCGTTTCCCATTGCAAATAAAAATTCGATGAGAAGCGTCATTCCGTGATGCTATCGTTAAGGAAGAGAGAAAGGGATCGTGGTTCGGACAATTGTTACAAATTGATGGCATTTGTGACATAGATATTCCAAACGATCAACCAAATCATGATAAAAAGTCCGTAAAACATTTGAAGGGATGACTTAAGTAGTACCAAAAGGAACCCTGGATTCTAAAGCTTCCTTGTTTGTAGCGAATCACAATCAAAGCAAGCATGAGAGAAATTCAAATTATGGAATATCGTATCCAATGGGAGCTATATATTTCATGGACTGTAGCTACATAGAAGTGGAAAATTCTCACCAACCCTCATTGTAAATCCAGGTTTAACCAACGATTTTCTGCTGAAGATAACCTGTACCATATAAGTAATATGAAGCTTTTTCTCAGTCGACCCGTTGGTTGGTATAGTCGAGCGTTTGGTTTTCTTAATTTTTATGAATTTCCTCGTTTTGAATTCACCTTGCAGTTGGGTATTTGTTAGCACATGTTTTAGGTGTAAGTCAAGATGTTGGCGGACTCACTATATCTTTTATATAATTTATTTCAAGTTTGATAACATATATACAACAAGTCCATTCTAAAAAAAAAATGAATTTAGTAATACCTCCAAAAGAATTTCAGGATAAAATTCCTTTCCTGTATTTAGTTTTACGGTGTTACTGGTTAAGTAAAATTTTAAAAATGTAATCAAGACAAATGATTTCTGACCCCACTATCATATTATCTGAAAAAGCATACGCACTGATCGCATTGGACCTGTCATGGTATATTCCCTGCATTTATAAAGTGAATATGGAAACAATGAATAAAACCTTCTTTTTATAATGTTTGATGCTTCGTGAAATTAAACTTGTAAACAATCTGAGTATAAAACATATCATCTGTCTACGAAAAAGAAATCACAGATATAACCTTCTTCATCATGTCAGTTGGATTGAAATATGACAAAAAAAAAAAAAAAACAATAATTGTTTCTTGTTCTAACATGTAATTTTCATAAATGTTAAGAAGTTTTCATTTTTGGGTCTTTGGTACTTGTTTTTCGAGATCCTTCTCCCAATTCATATCAATATTTCCTTACTTTCAAATACATTGTATTTTATTTTCTGACAGACCCTATAATTTTCAATTTTCAAAGATATCAACAATATGCATTTGAGTTGGAAATAATTTTAAAAAGTGCATTCTTTAAGAAGTTCAGTGTAATTCTTCATATCATATAATGGTATCATATCTTACAAAGCTTATGAAAAACTTTTTTTACGACAATTGTGTGGATTTGTATTAATGCTTCGGCTGCTATCGAAAATAATCAATTATAATATTATATTAATTTAAAAAGATTCATCACTAATTTAGATAAGTGAGCATAAGCATGCTATATGTGTACACAAGAGTAAATCCAAAATGACTCTTCTAACTTGGCATCAGTTTTATGTTTACACAATTTTCCAATTACGCCTTAGTTGGATACTAAGAAACTTTAAATTTTCCCCAAGACGACGTAGGAAGTTTTTTATTAATTATTTGACACTCATCAATGGTCTTTATTTGGTAGTATGAATTCGTGAACATGTGTTGCGCAAGAAGAGTTGCAAGACTATAACTGTTTTGAAAGTCAAAACATCTGCTCTTAACGTATTTTTTGGAAGGGCACTATCGAGTTTTTTCAGTTTGTATACCAACTTCGGTCAAATAGGTTTACACCAATACAGAGTTTTACTCACCGCTTATTATACTGATATCAAATATTTTGGGACTAATCCCCCATTTCAGTCTACTCTTTGCGCCACTGTTTAATACATACACTACTTGAGTTTGATTACGTATGAAGTATGTGTACACTTAAGAGATTTTAAATTATGCGATTGTAAAGATTGTAAATAATAAAGAATGTGTTTTTTTTTCTTTCTGTTTAGCAAAGATATATATAATATATATATAGTAATATTTTTTTTTCCTTTCAGAAACACCACCACAAGTACAAATAGACATGCAAGGTCGAGTTCTTATCTACCATCCTGTAAGGAATAAAAGTTTTACGGTCTGTGGTAATCAGTGGGATGATAATGATGCAAAGGTTTTATGCAATTATGTTGATAAAAGTGCATACGGAATTGCCTATCAAATGCAAGCACATGGACCAATAAATTTTACACTTCAGTTAGAATTTCAATGTACAGGGAATGAAACGAGCCTTTTCGGATGTATCACTAAATTTGATGGCTATGGTTGTATGATATCGACAGTCGCTGCTGCAAAATGTTGTAAAGGTAATGCAAAAATTAAATCAATTTCATACATTTAACATGTCTTTTGATTGGGGCGGAAAGCTTTTTTCATAGAGTATATGCATTATTTTATGCGGTCGTAAGTGAGTCCTCAGATGTAAATGTTTGTATTTGTTTCATATAAAATCACAAATTTCAAAAGAATATTGTCAACTTTAATCCAATCTTGATAATGGCTTTGTAGCAGGAGGGGGTCAACGACAAATCAACAATGCCATAATATATGCCTCCTGGGACATGTAGTGGTTAGTACTTTGCTTAGGTTCGATCAGCAGGATACATTCTATCTATATAGGTCTTGATTTTTGATGCTTCACAAATGTAATTAAAAACAGTGTTCCCAATATAGTATTTATTATTCCAATAACATTAGTAAAGTTCAATGAATTGCATATAAATTCAACAATGTAAAGTAACAAAACTACAACAGACAACTGTTCTGACAAATAGCCTTTTTTAAAAAGGGTCTATTAAATCATGTAAATATGTTAAACTTTATCTATTCACAAATTTCATTCATGAATATAATTCCTCCTAAGCTAATCCCTAAATCAATAGTAATTTCTTATTTTTAACCTAAACGGACCTTATTTTAAACTAGGGCCGGTAAAGTAATACTTATGTCTCTTGAGACGGTCCCTCACGTCAAGGACACTGGAGTGTTTGTACACAAAAACATGTTCGCCCAAGTAGACTAATGCATTCTGGAGGGTTTGAGGGTGGCTTGATGCAAGCCGGCTCAATTCAGCAACTCCTAGATGTAGCAAACACTCCAGTATTTATACTTATTCAAACAATGGAAGCAAACACCGTGAAAAACAACAAGTCTATTGCGTAAGTGAGGAGATAAATACCGAGATCTTCGAATTAACTTTGAACCGAAGGATAGCATTTGGATAACTTGACCAGTAGATTTAATGAATAGAAAATGCCGCATGTCCATCTACTTCCGGTGAACATGCTTCGGAAATAAGGAAGAAATTAAATAAAATATACTTGAAGCAAAGATGCAAAGGTCCAAAGAATTAGTCTCTTAAATGTGCTTCTTTGTTAAATATTTGATTGTTTTTGTTGTGATTAAGATTGTGACACGGTGTTGACTGCTGTACCCCTATTTTGACATTTTTACCTATTATGTCTGTTTGTTTTATTCACGCATCGTTGTCAATATAATGGAATTTGATGCGACTGTCACACAAGTGAGAGGTTTAGCGCTATAAAACCAGGTTCAATCCACCATTTTCTACATAAGAAAATGCCTGTACCAAGTCAGGAATATGACAGTTGTTGTCCATTCGTTTGATGTGTTTGTGCGTTTGATTTTGCCATTTGATTAGGGACTTTCCGTTTTGAATTTTCCTCGGAGTTCAGTATTTTTGTGATTTAACTTTTTAAATCAAATAACTCCTTTTATACACGTATATAAATTTGTAACAAATTCCTAGCTGAGGAATTTACTAGTTTTACTCTATAAAATTGCCTGGTCACTGCATTCCTCTCCGCTAAAGAGCAATATTACTTGTAAAATTGATCAAACTTTAAACTTAATAAAAGGCACCTATTAGATAAAACTTCCTCAAATTTGAAATTTAAGGGTTAAATTAAAGGCATATACTATAAATCAGAACTTTCAACAGATGTAAATGTATATTGTTAATTTACGTTTTTTGATTGAGTTAAGCCTTCCAATTGATATTTTATAGTGTGTCTTACTGATGAGTCTTTTGTAGACGAAACGCGCGTCTGGCGTAAGTGTAAAATTTTAGTCCTGGTATCTATGATGAGTTTATTTCTATGTTGTGATGTTATACTATTGATTCAGAAAAGGGGAGAAGGTTTGGTACCATTTAAACGTTTAATCCCGCTGCAAATGTTTGCACCTGTCCTAAGTCAGGAATCTGATGTACAGTAGTTGTCGTCTGTTTATGTAGTTCATACGTGTTTCTCGTTTCTCGTTTTTATATAGATTAGACCGTTGGTTTTCCCGTTTGAATGGTTTTACACCAGTTATTTTTGGGGCCCTTTATAGCTTGCTGTTCGGTGTGAGCCAATGCTCCGTGATGAAGGGCGTACCTTGACCTATAATGGTTTACTTTTATAAATTGTTACTTGGATGGAGAGTTGTCTCATTGGCACTCATACTACATCTTCCTCTATCTATATATATAAACAAAATAAATTAATGTTCATTCAGAAAGAATATTTAAAGTTCATAGAATTAGAAAATTCTCTCTCCATAATCTCAGCTTCCTCCAACCGCTCACTAAGCATGTTCACAGGTGATGGTCTAGCTTCTGCTTAGCGTTTCCGTTGAGCAATAATTTTTTCTTCCTCTATAGTAGCCTCATTTTATTCTGAAGTGCCTATCCTTGGAAGCATCGCGCCTTTTGCCTCGATATAATCTATATTAGATGTGATCACAAGTTGAACACGATCTTCTAAATTCTTTTCCGCTACACTATGGCGATATGATATATGTCTTCAATCCGAACATCTTTCTACATGTATATAAATTTGTAACAAATTCCTAGCTGAGGAATTACTAGTTTTACTCTATAAAATTGCCTGGTCACTACAGCTTTATAGTTTAAATGAGTAATCACCTCTATCATTATTAATACAGTTGTATTCTTTTCTTTTATAAAAATCTGTCAGAAATTAAACGTATTATATTCTTAACGTCATGAACTATGCATACAGCAGTATTGTAATTGTTTTTGATGTTACAATTTTACATTTTGTGGAATTTGTTGGACTTACTAAAACAGTTGTTTTGCATTTTGGAATTAGTAATAGTAAGAGACATCAAGATTCAGAAGTTATGTTGCTGAATTTTATCACACAAATATGCACTAGGGGTTGAAACTTCTTTCATTTAAATACAACTGTTAAAATGGCAACAATAACTTCACCTCCCATGATCGGAGACAGTATAATATAATTTGATAAGACCTATTGATATTTTGCTCTCAAACATTTTATATTTTGGCTGGTCAAACTGTTGGTATTAAGTGTACCTGATGAAGGTCATTCAAGGTTACTGAGGAAACACGTGACATGCACACGGAAATCGGTTTTCAAACATTTTTGGCAACTAAAATTGACTGGTTGGGGACTTAACATCCCCCTCCCAGTGTGGCCTCGATGGCCGAGTAGTCTAAGAAGTCAAGCTACTGTGTCAATAGCCTGTCAAATCCCGTGGCTGGTGCTCTCGACTCCAATCTTAATTGACTAGGATTGACAGTTTTCCAATCGAAGGTCGGTGGTTCTCCCCGATCACTCTTCATGCCTTAACCAATAAAAACTGACCGCCACGAAGTAGCACAATAGTGCTGAAAGTGGCGTTAAACATCAATCAACCAATCAAACTCCTACCTCAGAAAACTTTATCTGCCGATTATCCAATGTTTAAGTAAACGTATTGGTTTGAATGAAATGAAACATACTACATATAAAAATAAGAAGATGCGGTATGATTGGCAATGAGACAACACTCCACAAGAGACCAAATAACATAGAAATTAACAACTATAGGTCACCGTACGGCCTTCAACAATGAGTAAAGCCAATACCGCATAGTCGGCTATAAAAGTCCCCAAAATGACAAATGTAATACAATTCAAACGAGAAAACTAACGGCCTAATTTATGTACAAAATAATGAACGAAAAACAAATAGGTTATACAGCAACAAACGACAACCACTGAATTACAGGCTCCTGACTTTGGACAGGCACATGCAGAATGTGGCGGGGTTTGAAGGCGCCAACCCTCCCCTAACCTGGGACAGTGGTGTAAGAGTACAACATAAAAACAAACTATAAAAATCAGTTGAAAAAGGCTTAACTAATCAGATGGATACAAATAGAAATACATCTAACAAAAACACAGAGTGGACGTGGTAGGGTACTTATACATCTCCAAAACAAAAAGACACTTAGTACAGATCTGAGAGTACTCGCAGTTACTGACAGCTAGTTCAAAGCCAATAACAAATAATGTTTGCATTGCACATGCCATGTTGCAGGTTCATAAATAATGTTATTTTGCTCAATCTAAGCTTGAAAAAAAGTTACATTGGACGTTTTCTGGACTGTTTTGTTCAAGTCCTTTTGGTTTTTACTTTTTTTTTTGGCGTTGAATACTTTATCCCCGAACGCGCCAGCTGAAAATTGTAAGAGAACGTGTGCAGAGAAATCTGAACTTAAATCTTTAATCCAAAAAAAAGTTATGGTTTTCTATCGAAAATACGAACCACAACTTCTTTTTAAGTTATGGTTCGTTTTTTTTAAAGAAGTTGACGTGCGTATCCTTGACATATTTTTTTCCTTATGTTCATTTTTTCCGGGAAGCAATCTCAAAATAACAATGACATTTACTTGTGATATTGTTAATACCTGTTATAATTTTAGGAGTTCAGATGAAGAAACATTTGTATTAACTGAAACTAAAACTTATTTTATAGGCGGTAATGATTCTTCAGAATGTTCAAGTGATAAACAAAGCATGATGGCTTCCACTCAATCGAATATAGGTGCGTATATTCAAACCTACACTAATTAGAAATGTCGCTAATTCCACAGAAAGCTATCTTACAACATTTCCAAAAATTCAAGGACGATCAACCAAAGATAAAGTGAAATTTTGCAACCAATAAAACGTCATAGAGTTGTTGCAATGGTAATTTAAACTACAGAGAACATGATGTAATGTATTTATTGTCCAAATTCTTACCACGCGTAGATGCGAACTTAACCATCTCGGATAGCTGAAATTAGTGTGATTTACTGCCGAATAAGACATAGAAAACATCCAGCAACAAAAAGTCAATGTATACTACTTACTAACAATTGAAATTGATACAAGTCGTCATCGAGTGAACAAATTTAAATCGACAGTTTCATTTCAATAAATTGTTCACATTTTTATCATTTCTGATCATTAAAAAGTTAGTTTACTTCTTTAGGAGGATATTTACTTGTCACAAAGACTCATTCCGAAATTCAACAGTTTCGATTTTTAAAAATAATGTAATTGTTATTTCTTAATTACGAATGAAAATCATAACACAAAGTCGTAATCCTTCTGAACTTATCATTTTCAGGACTAGTATTAGGACTGGTTCTTGGGTTGCTTCTGCTAGTATGTGTGGTGATTTTGATTGTTTTATACTTAAGAAGGTAATAACCTCTGGTGAGCACATGTTCTATGAACCCGACTTGTGTGCAGAAATGGTCAGTGAGAACGTATTATTAGGTCATGAGTTTGTAATGTGTCGATCGTAATGTATGATGAGAAGACGTTATATGATAAACTTATATCACGTCATATTGCGTTTTAGGTCATACAATTTACGTCGGTACGTTGAGGATAAAAAAAAAATTCGCGGCTCAGATAAATGTGATAAATGGTAAAATAAGTACATTTCTGTATGTATGGTCAAATATTTAGATAAGAATACAAACGGGTGCTTTCAAAATGACAAGCGGGCACAAATAGCTTTTCCGGTAATGGAAATGACACGAGTCAAACGTGTTGTCTATATAAATACTTAAGATAGCAATACATTGTTCTTTAGTATGAATTTCGTTATCGTATTTATAGATAATCACACCCTTCTCCGAATATGTGATAGACTGATTCGCCTTCTTTCGTCT
The DNA here is from genome assembly GCA_017311375.1 of Mytilus coruscus. Taxonomy (NCBI): domain Eukaryota; kingdom Metazoa; phylum Mollusca; class Bivalvia; order Mytilida; family Mytilidae; genus Mytilus; species Mytilus coruscus. Next base: position 9,128,847 of record CM029602.1, on the reverse strand, counting down.
GTGTGTACATTTTCCACAAACATCCGAGCTTCCTTAGTTCCTGAAATTTAGTATCAAGCTTCACTGTACAAATTTTAAAAAAAGTTTTGTTTATGTTTCAAATTTTTGTCAAGACTAAAATTTAAATACATTTTAATATAAATCTTTCGGAATTATGAGTCCTCTATACTCTTTAACTTCGCACTTTGTTTGGCCTTTTCAACTTTTTTTATTCGAGCGTCACTGAAGAGTCTTTTGGAGACGAAACGTGCGTCTGGCGTACAAAACTTTAATCCTGGTTTCTATGATGAGTTTATTTAGGAGATATGGTGATTAAAAGTCAAAATAAGCTCAAGACGTCGCTCATATATCATTGACGTGTAAAACATCAATTTGACTTCAACTGGATCCTTGTGCAAGCGATTTATGATGTGTTCTCACTTGCAGATCTGAGTTGTATGCTCAAATATTATGAAACTATGGAAAAAAGTATAACAAAAATATCGAACTCCAAGGTAAATAAAAAAGGGGAAGTCCATTAAAACGGAACAAGTAAAAGAACAACTGTCATAATCCTGACTTGGTACAGCAAAGCCAACAGAAAGACTGGTTTCGTTCACTTATATCATCTACAAAAACACAAAAAACATTGTTATACAGATAAAACGATGATTTACAATATTGCTCGTCTATGATATGATATAATACAGAACAGTATACTAAGAACAAACTTGAAAGCATCTTTTTCAATTCTATATAGGTCCGTTGGTCCAAAGAAAAAGAAGCAAGAGCAAAATAGTGATAGCAGTAGAAATGAATACATTGGAACCCAAGATATAGCCATGCCGATCGCAAATGAACATAGACCTCCATATATTCACTTAGAAATGAAAAGAAACAATCAGTATCATGGCATAACAGGTGGTTTAAGTTCAATGTCAGAATATGAATATTCTGATATAAACAATGCTTCAAACGAAAAAAGTACTCTAGATAAATACACTAACCAACTTGATAAGAAAAGAGATAATATGTCTCATAATTATTCTGCCGTTCTTGACCAGACAAAGGAAACGTCGTTTATTCCCAAGTCGAAGTCCACCGTAAACAATTATCTTGTTTTAGATCCAAATGAAACAGGTTTCAACAGATCTGAAGGACCAGAAAAAACGAATGGGTCTTATGAGCTTGCAAAACCGATTCATGATATTGATCTTTCAAAGGACGAAGAGCGAAAAAAGAAACAATCAGAGGATGTCTATGTACGTTCTGAGGAAGGAATGTATGATTCTTCCAATGGCAACCGTCGCAAAGAATCCGAAAGTAATGTTTACAGTCACGTAGTTGATAATGTGTATGATAGTTCAAGTCATTCAAGAATAAATACTGAAACAGAAAACAATTACGACCATTTTACTGACAAGAAAACAGACGATGATTATGATATTTCACATTTAAATATTTGAACATGTGGATCAAATTTACTGTATACATGTATGCATACACATTTGGATATAATCAAATCTAATCAACATTAATTTTATTATAATATTGTAAACAAAATAATTTTCAGGCAATTAGTTTTCGCGACTTCCTCTATCAGAAAAATGATGCGAAAATCAATCGTCGCGAATATGTTAACTATGATCTTCTGTTATATAGATACAACAAAAAAATTAGAAATTCACGAAATTCACGAAAATATAGCATCTCGATGTTCTCTAGAAAAGGCTATACGCTTAAAAAAGAATTCATTCTCGAAAATAATTTGGTTTACAGTACATTTAATAACCATTTCTTTAAACTTATAAAGTAATAAAAGTGTCACGATTGTTGCAAAGAATTAATATTGTCAGTGTAAATATTTTAAAAACCTGGAGCACTATGGAAGTACTATAGCGATGTGAGGACAGTCATAAATATTTAAGATTTTTAGAGAGTGGTCAGTTAAAACACAACATAATCGATGTTGAGTATGCGTTATATGACTAATCGTCGCGCGTCTAACAAAGTTGTAAGTAAATTTATTAGAAACTATCAAAGATCTACCAAATTCCCCAAATATTATTACCAAATTCCGTTTCTTGAACAATATACACATAGTTTGTTGGTGGTCAAAAGCTCAGAAAGCCCATCACGCAAAACAAAGTTGTCTTTCGAAGCAGAAAAGCAAGAGGCATCCTCCTGAAGGACCAACAATGCACAAGCGGCACGAAGCAAACATACATTTTAGCATTAAGATCCAGAGGGATGCAAGCGTATTTAAGTATATACAATAAAGATAAAATCAAAGAATTCATCAACTGATATTTAATATTATAGTCTTTTAATGTATGATATAAAAATATCGTAGCATGAACTACCCTGCAGAAGGTCTTATCGGAGACCGACGGTCACAGGTAATGACACTGGTCCAAATTTAGTGAATAAACATAATTATGAAAACGATTGCCTTGCACATGATGCGTTTTTATATGAAAGCCTTATCAACAAGTTACGATCTTGACAAAAATTATCATTCTACTATTTTAACCTGAAATAATCTAAATTAACGACATAAGTACAGCCAACAGAACACGTGTATCACTGAAGGCTATTCTCCTTAGGTTTCTATTGGTCATATAGCTCCGCGCATATTCAGATGTATACAGCATTGGATTTCAAATGTTTGGGCTTGATCGTTCATGGTGAAAGTCATTCTATAAAAGTCAAATTTATCGAATGCTAATTCATGTACAAAACATGACTGATTTTAGATCTATTGGTACATTAAATGCAAACAGTGTCAGCCTATTTGTTGACTGAGTGGGATTCGCACGGCGGATGATGCATGCCTCGCAGGTGACGCTTAATCTGCTGGCGTACCCGGTCTCGCTCTTTTTGGAGTTCGTGTGATTACCTCAATTTTTGTTTATTATCTTGATTTGTGTCTTCTTAATCGAATTACAAGATATGAACATCGACAAATTACTGTCACCTTAATTTAACACAAGTGTCTCTATGATAAGTGTAACTGGTGATACTGAAATAAGGCTTTAGTAGAATTTTCTGAAGCAAATTTTATTTATCTCGCAGTACAGTCTTCAGCGATTATAAGAAATATATGTTAGCTTCCATGCTCTCAAGAAAACCCTCAAAATTACAAGACTATTAATTTGATACGTACGGATACACCAAATGAGACTTATCATAGATTTTTTACCATGAGCAACATGTCGGGTAGCACTATTGGATTTGCTTATCCACGTAAGTACCTCAGATCACCTCCAGTTTTTGTTTGGGTTTGTGTTGCTTAATCTTCAAATCTGTCGTTAGTGTTAGTGATTTTTGGACTTTATTCGTTTCTTAATCGTGGTAATCGTCTTTCGTTTTTTTTTGTCATGGCTATGTCAGTTTCTCTTCGAATTGGGACTTTTGAGTGTCCAATTCGTATATTCTGTCTCCTTATACCCCAGATGCATGTTTCCTCCACAGAAGACTATTCATGGTGCTCAAATAAAAAAAGTTGGAAAGCCAAATCAAACACAGACAGCAGTAGAAACTCAAATTTAAAACAATATGTCAAAATACGGCAAAGCAGTTGTCATCACTTGAAATGTTGTAAATAGATCATCAAAGATACCGAGCCTATAAGATGTAACGCCTGACTTGACCGATGTCTCTCCCAGTAACGTTTACCTCAGTATTGTTAAAGTTTTTCATTGTTCTAAATGAAATAGTATACCCATTTGTATTGAGACAAAAATATGGCAATAGATTAGAAAGCTTAGTTATTCCGTAATATATTACTCTGGCCACTCTTTAGTTCTTACGGCATATTAATTTTGATGTCCACTATCGAAAAATACAAAGAAGTATATTCCTTCATGACTTACTTTTTGAGATACCAAATGTATTTCATTTTGAAATTTGCATGTTTCATGTAAAAGGCACAAAATTTCATTTTCAATAGTTTTTCCGAAATAAAATAACATAACTTTAAACAAAAACAGGTATTTTCAGCCAGTTTTTTTGCAAAGTTTTCCTTGATTTACTGCCCTCAAAGGCCTGAATTAAAGGCTTAAGGTAGATTAACTGTTTACCGCCATCTTGGATTGTAAAAAAGCAGTGTACAATCAGGTTAGTTCCTTGCTCAAATCTGCAAATCTTTAGACAGATTGGCAAATAATGTGTTAGACTGTTTATTCGAATTAAGAAAATCAAGTGATTTATTGCATTATGTTGACTAATTTAACAATAGATATAAGAAGATGTGGTATGAGTGCCAATGAGACAACTCTCCATCCAAGTCAAAATTTATAAAAGTAAACCATTATAGGTCAAAGTACGGTCTTCAACACGGAGCCTAGGCTCACACCGAACAGCAAGCTATAAAGGGCCCAAAAATTACTAGCGTAAAACCATTCAAACGGGAAAACCAACGGTCTAATCTATATAAAAAACGAGGAACGAGAAACACTTATGAACCACATCAACAAACGACAACTACTGAACATCATATTCCTGACTTAGGACAGGTGCAAACAATTGCAGCTGGTTTAAACGTTTTAATGGTACCAAGCCTTCACCATTATCTGAAACAATAGTGTAACATCACAACATAGAAAGACACACTATAACATATCAATTGAAATGGCTTAACTCAATCAAAAGACATATTAACACCAGTGAACATACACCGAACAAATAAATTTGATTTATGATACAATGTAAATATAAACTAAGGGAAGAATAATTAAAGTAACATGTTATACCGTTGTGAAATGTTAAACAATTTAAGAAAAACAATATGTTTGAACAAAAATATCAGCCATTTGCAATTACTTTAAACACAGGTAAATGAAAATAATTTTGTTGTTAGGTATACGTGTAAAGTTCAAATGGAGAAAAGAAATATTTTTACAAAATAAATAATTTTGATGTTTATTGTCCGAAGAAGTGAAAATTTATAGTAATACCAAACACTTATCAAAGCTGGTATATATACCAGATATAACCCTGAAAAAGTAAACATTAAATAACAAAAAAGCATTACAATTAGTATCAACAGGTCACCACAAATAAACAAGAAAGTACGATTTGAGAGTACTCGCAGTTACTGACAGCTAGTTAAAAGCCAAAAACAATTAATAATAAAAAAGAATCATGCATCAGAGACCAAAATCAACTAAAATACATCCCAGGGATTTAGTATTTTAACGTCATGGACAGTCAAAGAAGACATGACTTGTGCAATGCCAAAAATAAATGTATCGACAAGCAGTATGATAGTCAGGAGTTATATATAGATCAAAATGAACGTGGGTGTGTCTTTATACATCCCATTTGAAAAGAATACAAATTTAGTTGGTATTAATATTGATTCTGTTATCAGTAAATTAAAACCATACTAAATATTATTGTTATATACATGTGCACATTCACGATTCTAAAATCTGTCGATACCTATATTTTGGCAATGCACAATGGCAGGTTTTCTCTGACTGTTAATGCAGTCTTTACACTAAATCCATTGGATGTTGGATGTGTCCTGATTGATATTTTAGTCTTAGATACATTATTTTTTTTATTAGTTTTGTTTGGCTTTGAACTAGCTGTCAGTAACTGCGAGTACTCTCAGATCTGCACAGTGTGTCTTTTTTGTTGTGGGAGATGTATAAATATATTTTTATAGTTTGTTCTTATGTTGAACTGTTACACCACTGTTCCAAGAGTTAGGGAGAGGTTTTGATGCCAGCAAACATGTCTATTCCGCCACATTCTGTATATGTCTGTCCCAAATTAGGAGACTGTAATTCATTGGTTGTCGTTTGTGACTGTATATCATATTTGTTTTTCGTTTATTGTTTTAAACATATATCAGGCCGTTAGTTTTTTCAGTTTGAATTTTGTCACATTTGTCAATTCGGGGTCTTTTATAGCTAATTATGCGGTATGGGTTTTTCTCATTGTTGAAGGTCATTCGATGACCTATAGTAGTAATTGGAAAAATAAAAAACGATATATTGGTTTCAATCTCAGACAAATACTAGACATAATAGATTACAATGACAAATTTAATGTCGAAAATGCTGTTTTGTTTATAGATTTTTCAAAAGCATTTGATACTTTAAAATGGTCCTTTATGATCCAAACACTCGAACTTTTCGGATTTAATAACGCATTTATCAACTGAGTTAAGACATTATATATATACTGACATAAATAGTTTAGTGTACAACAATGAATGGATTTCTGCACCACAGTAGAAATCATGTTTTGTAAATTCAGAAATGAAAATACGATATAAGGCATTGAAATAAAGCTTGATCATTCAAAACATTATTTGAAAATTTCTCAGTTAGCAGACGACACTTCTTTGTTTCTCAAATCAAAGAATGAAAGTATAGTAGCATTAAACAGCATTGAAAGATTTTGTTCATTTCCTGGTCTTAAACAAAATATGAACAAAACGAAAGGCATTTGGATAGGAAAAACTAAAAAATTGTAAAGATAATGTAGATAATATAAGTTACACCGATAAACGCCTTAAAGTATTAGGCTTGTATTTCGGTATGAAGAAAACAAAATGTGAAAAACTAAATTAAGAAAACAAGTTTGAGAGTGAAAACATCTTTTTTGATAAATAGAGCAAACACTTTCTTATCTTATACAATGAATTTAGAAATTAATAATTTGAAACTACTTAAAATTACAAGTGAGTTATCAGAATTTTATTAAGATATTGTATAATGCTGGATACTAAAAAAGGTGGAGGTCAAACAAAATCGCCAACTAATTTCAAAGAGATACGCAATGAAATTATATGGGGAAATAAAAACATAAACATTCAAATTAAATCAGTAATGTTGTTTAATTGGATCAGAAGCAACATAATCTATATTAACGAACTAATTGACGAAAACGATCAAATCGATGAAAATAAAATACTGCGACAATTAAAAATAAAACAGAACTGGATGGCCGAGGTATCAATACTAAAAAAGCAATACCAAGAAATTGGATAGATATCATTTAAACAAATAACTCTATTAAAACCCAAGTTAATATTATCGAAAAGTCAATTAGAATGGATAAAAAAGAAATCATGTTATCAGATCTTGACAATAAAACCGTCTAACAATATTTTATATAAAAAGAAATATCTTCCAACATTGAAATAACGAAATAGCAGGGAATATAAGATGCACAACCATTACAAATTGAATAATCCTTAACCTTTACATACAATGAATTATACATAAACAGACTTAAAGTTTATAAATGGAAATTATTAAGATATATATTACACAACCAAGAAAATCTGTTTAAATGGAAAATATCAACATGTTTCCAACGATTGTAAATTTGTAAAAGACTTCTGGAAGAAAATAACAGAAAAAAAGAAAATCTTCAATTTTTGTAAGAAAATATCCCTAAAAAGACAAAGTCTTTTGATATAAGATTGGAGACTGAAATTATAATGATATCAATCTGATCATAACTTTAATAGGTTTCTCAATCTTCAAATCACTTTACATATCAGAACAAAGAGAAAATTTGCAAATGCACATTATATTTTCAAAAACGAATTTGAATTAAACTTTGAAGTAAACAGACACATGCAAGAATGTAAAAATCATCTAATTCGTAAATTCCAAAAGTTTCTGTAAATTAAAAAAAATAAAATTACTGAATTTATTAAGGGATATTATGTAACATAATGTATACATAGTTGTGTTACACAATGTATAGAAAGATAACTGATGTATCTATAAAAAGAGATACAAGACATTTAAATGTAAAATTGACGCCTCTCCATCCGTTAAAAAAACCCTTACATTTCATTTATTTTATAACTTTAAATCATAACACAAAATTTGCGAAACATGATGAAAGCAAATGAAAATTCTATTTCGATAACAAATAAAATACAATATCTTACCTTTTGATTATAATCCAAAATTAATAAGATCAACATAAACAATACATCCTTCAATCAGGTAATGACTATTTGTTCACACTAGACACACGCATGATTTTTTAAACCAGTAAAGTATACATCAGGTAGACTGAATAAGGATGGAAGCTAATTTAAAAGCTCAAATCCGGAGCAAAAAAATACGTAATTACCAATTTAGATGATTTGCATTTATTTATGTATGTATTAAAGTATGTAACTAACTAACAATTATAAAGTAAGTGTTATCTTAAAGACACATTATATTTACATATCAGGGTACCTTGTTCGTGAAAACTGTAACAATAAAGGTAATTGTAACAGCTTAAGACTAATAAATTAGTTTGTATTGGATACTGAAGATTCACAAAATTCCATACAAACAACGGTATATTGCCGGCTCATCTGCATGTTCTACAAAGGAATTGTCCATTAGATTGACAAAAATTCTGTCCGCAGTGAAAGAGGGTCTTCAGAAATACTGTGAAACTGTTTACTCGCGTAGTGGCATTAACCATATATGGATTCTAAAACACTCTCAAGAACTTCTGGATAATTTGAAATCTCGATCTTTCTCTGAAATTAATTCTATCAAAACTTTAGATTTTTCAACCCTGTATTACACCATTCCCCATGTGAAACTGAAAAATCGTCTAAAAGTAATAAGCCACAATGCTTTTCAATATAAAAATGGTAGCATACGCTATAAATTTATTACTTTTGGGATACAATATGGCATATTTTGTTAATAGTAAAGAAAAAAGTAAAACATGCTACATAGAGGAACAAGTGATCAGTATGCTGGAGTTTCTTATTGACAACATATTTGTTGAATTTGGAGGTAGACTTTTTCAACAAATTGTCGGCATTCCTATGGGAACGAACTGTGCGCCTCTCCTTGCCGACCTCTTCTTATTTTCATATGAGTCGGAGTTCCTTCCACCAGATCATTTAATTTCACATTCAGATATATTGATGATGTTCTTTACAAAGACAATCCAAACTTTTCTGATTGGGTTCCATTAATATATCCACCAGAACAAGAAATTAAAGAAACAACAGACACCGTTTCCTCCGCCTCATTTTTAGACTTATACCTCGAATTTGACATAAGCGGTTATCTCAGTACCAAAATCTATGACAAACGAAACGATTTTAATTTGAAATTATCAATTTCCCCAACATTAGTAGCAATATACCAACTTCAACTGCATATGGGATATACATTTCCCAACTCATTCTGTATTCAAGAGCTTGCAGCTGCTACTCAGACTTTATAAAACGTCACCAGTGTCTGAGCAGAAGGTTGATGAACCATGGATATGTCAAAGAACGTCTCTTCCTTTTTCTAAAAAAGTTCATCGGAAGATACCAAGACCATGTTGATAAATATTCCGTATCAACTTCACAAATAATACATGATGGTCTTGAAGTATAGATTGTAGGTACTGACGTTGTTTATCATCTTGATTACGTGCTATAGTGGTTTTTTATTTGTCTTTGTAAATTATTAACCTTTACTGCTTAGTCCATTTTTGGTAATATCCTTTTGGCGTGGCTCGGTACTTATGCATCCCGCCATTGTGTTGTTGTGCTGTGGTCATTTTTTGTATTCTTGTTTTTCATTTTTGCTTACGTGCTTTGTCTATATGCCATTTTGTTTTTCTTTCTTGACGTATTTGTTTGTTTTTATAGTGATTAAGATTATAACACAATGTTGACTGCTGTAACCCTATTTTTGACATTTTTACCTATTATGTCTGTTTGTTTTGATCACACATTGTTATCAATATAATGGAATTTTAAGCGACTGTCATATAAGTGAGAGGTTTAGCTAGCTATAAAACAAGGTTTTTATCCACCATTTTAAGGAAATGCCTGTACCAAGTCAGGAATATGACAGTTGTTTTCCATTCGTTTGATGTGTTTGAGCTTTTGATTTTACCATTTGATAAGGGACTTTCCGATTTGAATTTTCCTTGGAGTGCGGTATTTTTGTTATTTTACAATTAAGGTGATCATTGTCAAAAAAAAATGAAATCCTCATGCAACATGGCCTCCTTACCAATAATCATAAAGCAGAGAGTCTCTTTTCAAGTCTCATGACCTCAGGTACTATACGCCATCATTGAAAATACTGTGGATTCATTATTATTCGTGGGATACCAATTTTCGTGGATTTCGTGGGTGTAGGTGAACCACGAATTTCAATGTTTGACGAAGTACAAATTTTCTAAAGGTTTGTGTGCAGGCTTTGGCAAAATCACGAAATAAAAAATCCACGATTATGCAATTTTTCCTCAATCCACGAAAATTGGTACCGACGAAAATAAATAAATCCACAGTATTGAATATCGGCCCCAGACCCTCTGCCGCTTCGATACAAATTTACTGATAGTGTTTTCGGTTGTTCGATTAACCGTTCAACTAAATCCGATTTTATTTTGAACTCATACTCTATGGCCGGTCGGTGGTGACGTTTTAAATTTCAAACAATGTTATCTACGTATAACTGGTAAATCATAGAGTCAAATAAATTGTAACCCCAAATTACTAAACACCTTAACCTTATTCTTTCTTAGATACAAACATTTGGTTTGGCAGATTGGCTGTGCCTCTATAACCCGTAGTACAAACGCGATATTACTTCTTAGTTTTTACGGTGATGTTGTTTGATTAAACTAATTCTTTGACGTGGTAAAGGTTATCAAAATAACACTGTAATACGATCTTTGAAAAGGAGTAGGCCCGGTAAGACCCCTTTTTGGCCCCAAAATAAATGTTGTTTGATGATAATACACACTATATATAAAGGTTGAGACTGAACACGAATGTGGCCGCTTACATTTTAGACAAAAAACATCTTAAAAGTGACGTTTTATGGCATATTTGATAGATTTTTTATAATTAAGCTTGAATTTGAGCGTCTTTAATTACCAAATCAGTCCAAATCTTTTACATAAACTAATTGAATCGACTGAGGTAGACACTTAAGTGTTTAAAAAATGTCAAAGATCTTTCATTAGATGTTCTTCGAATAATAGGCCAAAACTAGCCCTTACCGGACCTTATCCTTTGATATTGTATTGTTGTGTTTTGTGTACTGTTGTTTGTCTGTTTGTCTTTTTTTTCGCCATGGCGTTGTCAGTTTGTTTTCTACTACTGTCGACTACTAGTCTTGGTAGTTATGTTTTACTTAATAGTTGTAATTGGCTGTGTACTACATTTTTGATAACTGCAAGTACTCTTAAATCGGTTCTTTGAGTCTTTTTTCTTTTTATTAGATTTTTGTGCTTCATGCCGATCTCAGGAGTCAAGACCTTTCAAATTGAATCACCCATTTCTTTCCAATGTTGTGCTGTACACCACTGTCCCCGGTTAGTAGATTTGAGCGCTTGCAATCATGATTAACTCAACAACCTTTTGTATGTGCCTGTCCCAAGTCAGCAGTCATGTTTGTTTTTCATTTATTGTTTTGTACATAAATCATGTTTTTCGTTGAATTGTTATGCATTTCGTCATGTGGGGGCATTTTATAGAAGAAGAAGAAGAAGAAGAAGAAGAAGAAGAAGAAGAAGAAGAAGAAGAAGAAGAAGAAGAAGAAGAAGAAGAAGATCTTTTAATTCTTTTATTATGCTGATCAAATAAAGTCATCATAGATACCAGGATTAAACAAATTATATTATAAGTGAAGTCAAAAAAGGTGCTGGAGAATTTTTTCGTAAGATAATAGATTAAATATTTTTGTAATGCAACATCACAATTGTATCAATATAAATTGCGTGTCATGTGTTTAATTTGGGTCGATTGACATCCGTGTACTTTAAAATACAACGTGTTTTAATACAGCTTTATCTGATATGAAATAACTTTATTTCGAATGAAATATATTGTTTATCATCGTTAGAGAAAAGGTTAGCGGTGCTTTGAATATAAAAGCGTACCCTGTTGTGTATAAAAAAAATAACTTTTTTACACTAGGTATGGTTACCGACGTCAACAAACATACATTAACCTTTAAAAATTTTCAATTAAAATTTGAGACGTCAACACCCCATCCTCGAAAACAGAAAAACATTTTAGATACGTCATATAAAAACCACTGGCAACGTTCCTGACTAAGGACCGGCACATTGGGATTAATAGTTTTGTTTAGATCCGTGCCAGATAAGTGCATAAATGTAAACTTAGTTTTCTGATTTAGATACATTGTTCGAATAATTATTGACCTCTTACAAAACTCTCACACTTGCAAAATAAACGGTTCGGGCACTTTTGAATTCAGGTTTTGATTTAAATAGAATATAAACAGAAGGAAATGAAGGAAATTGCCTATGTTCACATAAGAAAACATCTTTAAAGATTCAGTTGAGTTTCAAAATCGTTTTGGTTAAAACGAGTTGGAATTATCATAATACGTGAGAGGGTGCTAAGAGCTTTTTTTGTTCACATTAAAAAAAATGAAGGGTGTTTTATTTTACTATATTTAACCGCCTCGTGCAAGCGTGATAGCGTCGAGTGCGAAAGGTCATGTGTTCTTTTCCTTGCAAGACTTGACAATTGGTATTTGCTGCTGCAACGACTGGTCAGCTCTGAGGCAGAAGAAATGTGTTCTAGTAGGGATTCAAACGGACCTTTTCTCGATGTAAACATTAAATGCGAATACATCGAGAAGAGCGCAAATATATGAACACAAATCGAGACGACCTAATTTTAAAATTGTAAAAAAATATAGAAAAATTTTAACGGATAACCTAATTTGTAAAAATATTTATCTTTTTTTTTTCTTAACCTGCACAGACGCAACTTTTTAAATCGTTATATTCATGAAATGACAATATTCCTATATTGAAAATTTACGTGACAAGAGCAGACAGGCGTACTTATAAACTCAGATGTGGAAAATAGGTATAATTTCGAAAATTGAAACATGCCAAGGACTTTGTTGAATACTTCGAAAATTTGTGACTTGAAAAAACTTTAGCTTTTAGAACTTTTTATCAATGTGCAACAAAGATTAACGTTTTTATGAATTTCAGTTACAAAAGCTTGTAATGCAAATATCTCGATAAATAATGAAAATGAACGATTGATGTCTATAACTAACTTTTAATCAGTATGTCACCGGCATATTTTTCCTATTGATTCTCTTGACTTTTCATAAGAAGAACTACTTTTCTATTGTTCTCGTGTCATCGGTTTTACTACTGAGAGTCCTCTAAAAAAGAGACAACTCGGGGCAATAAACGGAATAAAATCAATTAAGTATCTGAACTTTAAACTGAACTATTCAAAAGTAAAATGAAATAAAAGCTTGTTTTGACTTAGATAAAGTATAAGGTTGATATAAATAGTTGAAAATTCAGATATATGTTTTATATAAAGTATACAAAAATCGATAGACTGGTTCCAAGTTTTTTCACAACTGTTAATTCTTTTTCTTAACTGCGTCAACTCTCTTACAGAAATGTTTGTCACGGTCATTTTCAAACTCCTCGGCAGTTCCAGCTACGATTCGCATACTACTCTACACTGTTGATGTAGTAAAGGAAAATATTTTCGAAAACCATCAATGTACAATTTATTTCTCAGGGAAGCCATATAAGAAATATTTCCCTGGGAACCTATAAGATTTCTGGTGCAAATTAACGGAAATACTTACGCGTTAAATAGTATAATCTTACTTTCATTTTCCCTAGGAAACTTTTCATGAATACCAGTTGAATATGTATAGTTTCCCAGGGAAATATGTTTGTCTATTCCCTATGGAAATTATTCGTTTTCGTAAAAAATATATTCGTTTTGGTTATTCTTTTCATAAAAAAAAGCAATCCTTTATAAGATATTCCTTTTTGTATCACAGATTGTTCGTGTAATCCTCGGAAATTAAACTTGTAAAGTTACGATGATTTCAATAAACAATATTGTTATAATGTTTAGAAATCTATGCATTTTTCTTAAATTGTATATGGAGGAAAGTCGAATTTCTATTGTTTCCCAGACAAAATACGTTCCTTTTTTAAATTAGTCATTTTCTCAACAACAAAGAAGTAGTTTATTTGTGTATATCTTTAAAATTGTATATTACCTATTTCCAGTTGTTATAATGTTCAGTTTTTTATCCCTTTGATATGATGGATAAAAGTAAAATCACAAAATACTGAACTCCGAGGAAAATTCAAAAGGAAAGTCCTCAATCAAATGGCAAAATCAAAAGTTCAAACACATCAAACGAATGGATAACAACTGTCATATTCCTGACTTGGTACAGGCATTTTCTTATGTAGAAAATGGTGGATTGAACCTGGTTTATGGCTAGCCAAACCTCTCACTTGTATGACAGTCGTATCAAATTCCATTATATTGACAACGATGCTGAATTTCAGTAGCAGTGCTAAATCTGGTTGGAACTCTTTGTAGTTTTTATTCATTTTATACGAATAATAATCATATTTAATTGTTTTATACCCAGATAATGGTTATTGCTATATTTTTTCCTGGATAATTTTCCATTAATTCTTACAAAAAAACACAAAAACAAGATACTCTATTGTTTATAGTTGTCAGTAATATTAAAACTAAAATAAATCATACTTCTTGAACCAAGACATTTCATTATATAATATTGTTTGTAAGTATCCTCTCAAATGAAATATTAAACCAGTAGCATATGATTAATTTTCATTAGTAGTACTAAATCATGTTGTTAAATATACCCATCTATCCTACACTATATATGGATAACAGTTGAATATGTATTGGTTGCCATGGACACATATGTGTTGTCTGTTTCCTTTATTATTCATGGATAATAATCGAAATTGTAGTTTTTACAAGGAACCGTTTTTTTGTTGTCTGTTTCTTTTCTTCAACTGTTATCCATATATGATGTAGGAAATTTGCAGAGATTTATCAATATGATTTAGTACTACTAATGCAACTCAACTATACGCTACTGGTTTAGTATGTCATTTGAGAGGATAATTACAAACAAATATTATATTACGCTACTGGTTTAGTATGTCATTTGAGAGGATAATTACAAACAAATATTATATTACGCTACTGGTTTAGTATGTCATTTGAGAGGATTATTACAAACAAATATTATATTACGCTACTGGTTTAGTATGTCATTTGAGAGGATTATTACAAACAAATATTATATTACGCTACTGGTTTAGTATGTCATTTGAGAGGATAATTACAAACAAATATTATATTACGCTACTGGTTTAGTATGTCATTTGAGAGGATAATGGCAAACAAATATTATATTACGCTACTGGTTTAGTATGTCATTTGAGAATATTATTACAAACAAATATTATATTACGCTACTGGTTTAGTATGTCATTTGAGAGGATAATTACAAACAAATATTATATTACGCTACTGGTTTAGTATGTCATTTGAGAGGATAATTACAAACAAATATTATATTACGCTACTGGTTTAGTATGTCATTTGAGAGGATAATTACAAACAAATATTATATTACGCTACTGGTTTAGTATGTCATTTGAGAGGATAATTACAAACAAATATTATATTACGCTACTGGTTTAGTATGTCATTTGAGAATATTATTACAAACAAATATTATATTACGCTACTGGTTTAGTATGTCATTTGAGAGGATAATTACAAACAAATATTATATTACGCTACTGGTTTAGTATGTCATTTGAGAGGATAATGACAAACAAATATTATATTACGCTACTGGTTTAGTATGTCATTTGAGAGGATTATTACAAACAAATATTATATTACGCTACTGGTTTAGTGTGTCATTTGAGAGGATAATTACAAACAAATATTATATTAAGAGCTGATTCAAAATGACGATACTTCCTTTGGTCTTGATATTTATGAAAATGTACACATTAGAGTATCTTGTTTAATTGTTAAATGAGGATAATCCCTGGGGAAAAAGAAATTCGGATTTTCTCCATATACAAAGTATGGATATGCATAGATTTCTAAAAATAATTCAATACTATAACTATTTGATCTCAACTAAATTTTACAAATTTAATTTCAGAGAATTACACAAATAATTTATAACATTTGGAAGTGGTACAGAAAGAAATTTTTTTATAGCATTAGCACTATTTTTACTTATGAATCTGAATTATTACCACAAAAACAGACCACAAAAACTTTTTTTCATTGAAAATAATACATATTGAATTGTTATTTATGAATAATTTCCCCGGGACACAAACAACAAAACATATGATTCCTAAAGAAGTATTCTTTTGGTTGTTTGTTTTCTGGGGAAACTAGTCAGGGTTAATAGATTAATATGAATTCTTTCCAAAGGAAAAGGTTTTGTTGTCTCTTTTCAAGGCAAATCATGCATGAAAAATGTATTGTTACTCAAAGAAACGCTTTTTGATTGTTTATTTTTCTAGGGAATTTATTCATTGATAAAAATTGAAAATGTATATTTTCACCCCCAGTTTTTGGTGGGGTTCGTGTTGCTTAGTCTTTAGTTTTCTATGTTGTGTCTTCTGTACTATTATTTGTCTGTTTGTCTTTTTATTTTTAGCCATGGTGTTGTCAGTTTATTTTCAATCTACGAGTTTGACTGTCCCTCTGGTATCTTTCGTCCCTCTCTTTCACAAGGAAATGTTTTTTTTTTTTTTTGTCAGTTTCCTGGGATAACTTTCAGACATAATAGATGAATATGTACTGTTTCCCATTGAAATTGGGGGTTGATAGTTTCCTGGGGAAACAATTAATTGTTGATGTGTTTCCTTCAGTTTTGGTTTGTCACCCGGATTTGTTTCAGTTAAATTGATTTATGACTATTGAACAGTGGTATACTACTATTGCCTTTATTTAAGGGATAGTAAATTAATATCTATTGTTTCCCAAGGAATTTTTTGTTGTTTTTTGTTTCTTGGGGAAACTAGCCAGGATAATTAATTAATATGTATTGTTTCCAAATGAAATTTTTGTTGTCTATTTTAGGAAAATTATACATGGATAACAATTATTAAAAATATATTATTACCAAAAGAGACGGGTTTTTAGTTTTTTTTTCTAGAGAATGTATTCATTGATTAAAATTGAAAATGTATAGTTTTCAAGGAAATATTGTTTTGGTTGTAAGTTTCAGGGAAGCTAGTCAGAGATAATAGATGTAAATGTATAATTTACCAAGGAAATATGTTTTGGTGGTTTATTTCCTTTGGAAACTAGTCAGGATAATAGTTGAATGTGTATTGTTTACAAAGGAAATATGTTTTGTTGTCTGTTTCAAAGGGTATCTATACATCGATAAAAGTTGAAAATGTATTGTTACCCAAAGAAACGTTTTAGGAATTTCTCATTTTTTTTTTTTTTTTTTTTTTTTTGGTAATCAGTTTCCTAGGGAAACTAGTCAGGAAAAATAGATGAATATGAATTGTTTCAAGGTACAATTTTATCAATGAATAAATTCCTAGAAAATAATCCCAATCAAAATATGTTTCTTTAGGTAACGATACAAATTCAATTGTTATCCATATATAGTGTATATAGGACAGATGCAGAGATTTACCAACATGATTTAGTTACTACTAATGAAAACCAATTATATGCTACTGGTTTAATATCTCATCTGAGGGGATACTTACAAACAATATCATATTATATAATGAGATGTCTTGGTTCAAGAAGTATGATTTATTTAGTCTAAACATTACGGACAACTATAAACAATAGAGTATCTTGTTTTGGGGTTTTTTCAGAGTTAATGGAAAATTATCCAGGAAAAAATATAGCAAAAAAAAATTATCTGGGTAAAAACAATTAAATGTGATTGTTATTCAAATAAAATGTATAAACTCTACAAAGAGTTCAAATCATAATTCAGCACTGCTACTGGAATTTAGCTGACTCTATCGGAATAATTCCTCATATTAGAGGGATAAAAAAATAACTGAATATTATAACGAACTGGAAATAGGTAATAGACACTTTAGAAAAATATACACAAAAACATACTTCTTTGTTGTTGAGAAAATGAATAATTTCGAAAAAGTGCGTGTTGTGTGTACGAAACAGTAGAATTTCGATTGTCCTCCATATACAATGTAAAAAAGCCATAAATCTCTGAACATGATTCAATATTACTTATTGATATCATCTTAGCTTTACAAGTCTGATTTTCGAGGATTACACGAACAATCAGTGATACAAAAAGGAATAACCATATAGGCTTATTTTTTATGAAAAAGAATATCCAAAAAAAAAAAAATGTTTTCCATAGGAAACAGAAACATTAAATATTTTCCTGGTAATTTATACATATTCAACTGGTTTCCCAGGGAAATAAGAGTAAGATAGTCCTTATTTGCGCGTAAGTTTTTCCTATATTTTCCACCAAAAATTTTATAGTTACCTTGGGAAATATATTTCTTTTATGGTTTCCCTGGGAAATAAATTGACGACAACTTTAGTCAGCTGCATAAAACTTCAAATTCTAAAAAGTGAATAATTTTTAACTGGTTGTAAAAAAAATGTGACATTTCCGCTGTGGAGTTATTCAAATTTATTGTATTGTAAGTCAAACATTGATGTATTAAGTCCACCAATCGAAGCTGTACCATAACGATTGCTACAAGAATAGGATGCACAGTGGGATTTAAATATACATCAAAATGTTGAAGTGCAGACAACAGTGCAAAACACTCTTTTCAATAGTTAAATAATTTTTCTGATGTTTATCTAATTTCTTAGAAAAATATGATATAGGTTTTCAACATTATCATCTGTCTCTTGATATAAAACAGCTCCAACTCCTACATCGCTTGCATCAACGGCAAGTTTAAATTGTTTTCAAAGTCTGGAGTGATCAGAACTGGATTATTAATTAAAAGTGATTTGCTATTTTCAAAAGCGTTTTGACAATTTTCACTCAGATGAATTTAGAATCTTTCCGTAAAAGATGAGTCAATGGTTGAACAACAGTAGCAAAATTTGAACAAAATTTTCTGTAAAATCAATCATGCCTAAATATCTCATAAGTTGTTTTTATTTGTAGGAGGAGGAAATGTGGTAATTGCATCCACTTTAGCCGTTATAGGTTTCACTTGACCTTGGCCAACTGTATGCCCTAAATAATCAACAGTGGCCTGGCAAAATTCACTTTACCAAGATTAACAGTCAAATTTGATTGTGACAATCTATCAAAGTATCATATAAATGTGTTAAATGCTCTTCCAGCTATCACTACATACAATAAGATCATCAATATAAGCATAACAACAGTCTAAATCTTTTATAACATTATTGATCATTCTTTGAAATGTAGCTGGAGCACTTTTCATGCCAAACGGCATTACAGTATATTGAAATAAGCCGTCTGGTGTGACAAAAGCTGATATTTCTCGAGCTCTCTGTGTCAATGGGACTTGCCAGTAACCTTTCAATAAATCAAATTTGCTCACAAATTTTGCTTATCTAATGTTATCAATGCAGTCGTCTATCCTTGGAATCGGATAGGAATCAGATTTTGAAACAAATTTACTTTTCTCAAATCAGTTACGAAACGAAAATTTTTATCTGGTTTTGGCACAAGCAGACAAGGAGAGCTCCATTCACTGTTACTCGGCTCAATAATATCATTGTCAAGCATATATTTAATTTCTTGTCTCAAAATTCAAGTTTGAGTGGATTGAGCCGGTAAGGATGTTGCTTAATTGGAGAAGCATCACCTACATCGACATCATGACAAACAGCAGTGGTTTTGTTTGGCACCTCTGGATAAAGATTTTAAAAGAAAATACCAAAGCTTTTAATTTTCTCTACGATCAAAAGACAGATGTGCAAGTTTTGAATCTAAATTTGACAAAATTTCTGAATTTTTCAATCTAACTGTCTCTTCCATAGTTTTAGAACTAAAGAAGGTTCAATTATATCTGGTTTGTCATGATTGTTCTCCAATTTAACCATAGTTAAAGTGACAACTGGTTTATTCTCACCTTCATTAGTACGCTCAAAATATGGTTTTAACATATTAATGTGACACACTCTATTTTGTTTACGCCGACCTGGTGTTTTACAATATAATTCAAATCATTGATTTTACTCTCAATGGTATATGGACCACAATATTTAGCTTGTAATGGATGTCCAGGGACTGGCAAAATACAAGTACCTTATCACCTGGCTCAAAAACTCTGTCCCTGGTATCTTTATCATACCATATTTTCATCTTATTCTGAACAGTTTTTAAATTGTTCTGAGCAATTGAAATTTAGGTGAAAATATTAATATATACAAGTAAATAATATCAATTGAAATATAAATATTGTTAAATTTTACTATTGATTTGTGTCTTTTGTTGGCTACAATTAAAGGCGATTTTCTGACATAACAGAAATTGGGGCTCGTCCGGCAGAACTTGAAATGAAGGAAAGATTGGAGATGGAGAAAATAAAAAGAAAAGAAGATGAATTTAAATTAAAACAGGCAGAACTTGAAATGAAGGAAAGGTTAGAGATGGAGAAAAATAAAATTGAAATGGTCAAGGAAAGTAACACTAATGTGCAGTCGAAATCAGAACATTTGATGCAGCAAAAATATACGTTTGGTTCCCAAATTTTGTGAAAAACAGTTGACAAATTTTTCCACAGTTTGAGAAAATTGCTCAAAATTTGAAATGGCCAGAAGCCTTTTTGGACTACAATGCTGCAAAGTGTTTTTGAGGGCAAGGCCGCTGAAATTTACTCAGCACTTTCATCCGAACGAAGTTCTGATTATGACACAGTTAAAAGGAAGTTTTGAAAGCTTATGAGCTAGTGCCAGAAGCATATAGACAGAAGTTTAGATCTTATAAAAGTTTGATTCACAAACCTATGTTGAATTTGCTAGGGAAAAGAAGACCTATTTGATAAATAAACACGTCAAAGAAAATAGAAAACAATTTTAAGAACCTAAGACAACTGATGTTATTAGAAGAGTTCAAGAAATGTGTTCATTTAGACTTAAAAACACATTTAGATGACAAAACTGTTGAGACATTACAAGATGCAGCTGTTATTTCCGATAATTATACCCTTTCACATAAAAGAAGTTTCAAAGGTCACAATTTTAATACTTCGAGTGGAAATTACAAGAATCAAAGCACTGAGCGTACTGATAGTAAGCCTGTTGCACAGAATAAGAGTCAGTCTAGTTATAGTATGTCTAGTCCAAAGTTTGAAACTTTTGAGAAGAAGTCACTGACTTGTGCTTATTGTGAAGAATGGTCACCTTATGGCTGATTGTTTTAGACTCCAGAAGAAGAATGAAAGAGATAATAAGCCCAAGACCAGTGCTTGTACGACACACCGTGTTACCAATACGTTGGAATGTCCTGCAGTCAGGCTTTTAAGTCCAGTTTTTGTGATTACATGGAGGATTATAAACCTTTTATGTCTGATGGGTTTGTTTCTATTGTTGATAATACTACTCCTCAGCCTATTAAGATTTTACGGGACACTGGAGCTTCTCAGTCTTTATTGTTAGAAGGTGTGTTGCCTTTGTCCGAGGAGACTTCTGTTGGTGCCTCCGTTTTGTTACAAGGTGTGGAGTTAGGTTGTATAGATGTTCCCCTCCATCGTATTTATCTGAAGTCAGATTTGATAACTGGACCGGTTGTTGTGGGTGTTCGTCCTAATCTCCCTGTTGAGGGTGTTTCATTATTGCTAGGAAATGATCTAGCTAGGAACAAAGTGGTTGCTGAACCAATTGTTACCAGTGAACCGGTGGTGGATGCTAAATCACCTGAAGATGATGCTGAACTGTATCCAGCTTGTGTCGTTACTAGGGCGATGGCTGAAAACAACAAAATGAGGATTTGCAAGAAAACCAGTTTGATTACATGGACCTTTATGACACCTTTCTAGCCGACATTGAAGGTCCCGGTAGCTCAGAGAAGGCCGTAATAAGACCACCTAGTATTAGCAAGAATGTAATTATGCCATGGCCAGACGTAAACAGCCATTCATTAGACCGAAGGAAATTTGTCGAAGAACAAAATAAAGACCCTGAAGTTCTTCAGCTCAGCAAGAGGGCTCAACCACAGGAGGAAGCAGACAAAGTGGCCGAATGCTATTACCATCAAGACGGCATTTTAATGAGAAAGTGGAGGCCCCCTGATGCTACCCCAGAGGAGGAATGGAGAGTGGTATACCAAGTGGTGGTGCCGAAAATTTATAGGCAAGAAATTATTGGTCTTGCCCATGACACCCCCTTGGCTGGACACTTAGGTATAAGGAAGACTTGCCTTAAGATCTTGCAGCATTTCAACTGGCCAAGACTTAGAAATGATGTCGCAGAATACTGCAAATTATGCCATATATGCCAGGTTGTTGGTAAGCCTAACCAGAAAATACCACCAGCACCACGTCTGCCTATTCCAGCCTTTGAAGAACCTTTCAGCCAGTACTCATTGATTGCGTTGGACCTTTACCGAAGACCAAGACCGGAAATGCGTATTTACTGACGATCATGTGTACCTCCATTCGTTTTCCTGAGGCTATTCGGTTAAGGAATATCAAGACACCTACTATTGTTTAAGGCTCTGATCAATTTTTTCTCGCTAGTAGGACTTCCAAAGTCTATACAGTCCGACCAAGGTTCAAATTTCATGTCAGGTTTATTTCAGCAAGTCGTGTACCAGTTAGGGGTTGCTCAGTATAGATCCAGTGCTTATCATCCAGAATCTCAAGGTGCCTTAAAACGTTTTCATCAAACATTGAAGAACATGATTAGAACTTTTTGTCTTCAATTTGACAGGGATTGGGATGATGGTGTTCACTTTTACTTTTGCGGTCCGAGAGGCTGTTCAAGAATCCCTTTGTTTTAGTCCCTTTGAGTTGGTATTTGGTCACACTGTAGGGACCTTTAAAATTGATTAAGGAAAATGGCTTACTGAACACACTGACTTGAATCTTCTAGACTATGTATCTAGATTTAAAGAAAATTGTATACTGCTTGTCAAATTGCTCAGAACAATTTAAAACTGTTCAGAATAAGATGAAAATATGGTATGATAAAGATGCCAGGGACAGAGTTTTGAGCCAGGTGAAAAGGTACTTGTATTTTACCAGTCCCTGGACATCCATTACAAGCTAAATATTGTGGTCCTTACACCATAGAGAGTAAAATCAATGATTTGAATTATATTGTAAAAACACCAGGTCGGCGTAAACAAAATAGAGTGTGTCACATTAATATGTTAAAACCATATTTTGAGCGTACTAATGAAGGTGAGAGTAAACCAGTTGCCACTTTAGCCATGATTAAATTGGAGAACAATCATGACAAACCAGATATAATTGAACCTCCTTTTGGTTCTAAAACTATGGAAGAGACAGTTAGATTGAAAAATTCAGAAATTTTGTCAAATTTAGATTCAAAACTTGCACATCTGTCTTTTGATCGTAGAGAAAATTAAAAGCTTTGGTATTTTCTTTTAAAATCTTTTTCCAGATGTGCCAAACAAAACCACTGCTGTTTGTCATGATGTCGATGTTGGTGATATTTCTCCAATTAAGCAACATCCTTACCGGCTCAATCCACTCAAACTTGAATTTATGAGACAAGAAATTAAATATATGCTTGACAATGATATTATTGAGCCGAGTAACAGTGAATGGAGCTCTCCTTGTCTGCTTGTGCCCAAACCAGATAAAACCTTTCGTTTCGTAACTGATTTGAGAAAAGTAAATTCTGTTTCAAAATCTGATTCCTATCCGATTCCAAGGATAGGTGACTGCATTGATAACATTGGACAAGCAAAATTTGTGAGCAAATTTGATTTATTAAAGGTTACTGGCAAGTCCCATTGACACAGAGAGCTCGAGAAATATCAGCTTTTGTCACACCAGATGGCTTATTTCAATATACTGTAATGCCGTTTGGCATGAAAAGTGCTCAACTACATTTCAAAGAATGATCAATAATGTTATAAAAGATTTAGACTGTTGTTATGCTTATATTGATGATCTTATTGTATGTAGTGATAGCTGGGAAGAGCATTTAACACATTTATATGATACTTTTGATAGATTGTCACAATCAAATTTGACTGTAAATCTTGGAAAAAGTGAATTTTGCCAGCCACTGTTGATTATTTAGGGCATACAGTTGGCCAAGGTCAAGTGAAACCTATTACGGCTAATGTGGATGCAATTACTAATTTCCTCCTCCTACAAATTAAAAACAACTTATGAGATATTTAGGCATGATTGGATTTTACAGGAAATTCTGTTCAAATTTTGCGACTGTTGTTCAACCATTGACTCATCTTTTACGGAAAGATTCTAAATTCATCTGGAGTGAAAATTGTCAAAACGCTTTTGAAAATAGCAAATCACTTTTAATTAATAATCCAGTTCTGATCACTCCAGACTTTGAAAACAATTTAAACTTGCCGTTGATGCAAGCGATGTAGGAGTTGGAGCTGTTTTATATCAAGAGACAGATAATAATGTTGAAAAACCTATATCATATTTTCTAAGAAATAAGATAAACATCAGAAAAATTATTCAACTATTGAAAAGAGTGTTTTGCACTGTTGTCTGCACTTCAACATTTTGATGTATATTTAAATCCCTGTGCATCCTATTCTTGTTTATACTGATCATAATCCTCTCACCTTCATACATAAAATGAGAAACAAGAACCAGAGATTGACTAGGTGGGTTTATTGTTACAGGAATATGATGTTATTGTAAAACATATTAAAGGTAAAGATAATGTAATAGCAGATGCTTTATCTAGAACTTATTAAAACACTGTGTATTTTTGAAAATACTTACTATATATTACTATGTATTTTGTACATATTATTCATGAAAAGTTTTTGTTACACTCAAACTTTTTTAAGGGGAGGTGTTATGATATTGTAACTATTATATTTATTTAGTTGGCTAACTTGTTTTGTGTGGCCTAAGAATGTTTACATACACATTGTGTTACAACTATGCAGTTTAGAATTCACTGGAACAATCACTTATACTCATGGAATGATTAGAACTTTCTATTTCACTTACATAATGTTTCCAGAATGATCACAACAAAAGATGCGTAATTTATATTTCTAGCGTTGTCTAGAAGTTTAAATGACTACGCTCTTCGAATAATTTCAGATTGTTTCGTCTTTCTTCTGAAAACAATAGTATTTTCCCGCATTTCGTTAAGGTATAACGGGGAAATGTGATATTGATGGGCACGGGTCGTACTAATATATAATAGGGTCCCACTACATTTCTAATAGGTTATTTCTCAAGGAGGTTGTCATCGTTGTCTTTGTTATTTTTGTTTTAATTTGTTGACTTACATGAGTTATAAAGTTGTTTTATTATTTGGTGTCAATTGCCTTCAATCATTAAAGCTTCCTTTAAATATAGAAATTTGTCTACTGCTGGAGGTCATGCAGCAACCTAAAGTTGTATCAATTTCTCGTACATTAACATTGTTGGTTTGTTGTCTCATAGGCAATCATAACTAACTCTTTTTAGAGATGATGCTGTTTTGCCTGTTATTTGCATTTTATTTAATTTTAATATTGCTCTGTTTATTACTATCATTTGATCATGTGTAATCATTGTTTTTTTTCATAAACACTGTCTTTTATTCAGTTGGAAATAAAACATCTTTTATCTTCAATAAATTAGAAGTAATCAGTTAATTATATGTATTTGTTTTGAATTAAACTAGACACCTTTTTCAATAATTATTTTACATCAGCGTTTGCGAAAACTTAATTTAGTTTTCTCCGTTTTGAACAGAATATTTTCTTTAAAAACCGTACAACGGTTTCAATATCACTTAGTATTATAATTCCTATAGAGGAGCACAACATCAGAATTCCTAGAAGGCCTATAGCTTGTGATGTTGGTCTCTCGTCTGCGGCACTTATTTTTCTATTCTTTGCTAAAATAGAAATAAGACAGTGGTTATAGCATAGCTATGACATAGTAAACACGGCAAAGTAATCTTTAAGAAATTAATTCGTCATCATAAATTATGGCAAACTGTAAAAACAAACTTGATCCGTTGTCAAGCATTACAAAAAAAAATTCTGTGATAACTAATTTTTTTCATATACGTTATCATGAATTTAATACGTAATAATGAATCATAAAATTCATGATAACAATTTAATCCGTGGTAATCATTTTTTTATATTCGTGATCTCGAATTTAAATTCATTATAGATGGTCCTAAATGGGCTTAAATTATATATTTGGATGGTCCTAAATGGACTCAAATTATATTTTGAGAGGTCCTAAATGGGATGCCGTATTAAAGCTTTATTGCACAGCTTCTGTCAAGATTATTAATCAAAATTTTCAGATCATGTCATAACCTTTACGTTGTTGGTACGATTGCATCTGTCTGAAGCTTTTTTCTATGCATAAACAGCTTATGCATTGGATGACTAGGGTGGCTTAAATCCAATCCTATTCAAGAGTCGATGCATCAACTCTTTATCAGGGTATGAAAATGGTCTGTTGCAATATTAATTTGATGGTTACTTTTTACTTACTTAACACCGCTTTAATTTTTTTCATTTGCGACATTCATTCTAGAGTATAACAAACGAAAATTAAACGACTAAAGTTTTCAACTTAAATGAATATGTTGTAACCGGTTCTCCGGCAAAGTTTAGCTTTTCAAGTGCTTCTGATAGATAGATCTATCAAAATTTACAAATTAATCTCATAAGTCGAGAGAATACCATACAATTATTGGTCGACCTTTTGCCGATTTTATGCGTCATTTTATTCTTAAACACAGATAAATTCAAAATAAACTTGTACACAAACCTAAAGTTGTTTCTTTTTTATCAATCTTTAATTCTTTTACCAAGTTCTTCACCATCTGAAGAATTTCTTCTGATGTCAAATTAGTAAAAGACAGACAGTGACATACTTGAATACAAGTTTCATTCTTTATGCCTTCTGCTGTACTTGTTAGTTCCAGACGTTTCTTTTGATCTACTTCTGACGAGTCGCTTGTCGTAGATGTAGTAGTCTCCGTAATAAATTTTGTATTGAAGACTCTACGAATTATTTTTGTTTGTTGAGTAACAGAAAGACCTTTAGATGTATATGCTTTACGTGTAGCTTCAGTGTTAGTGTCAGAAACACCATAAGATGTGTATGCTTCACGTTTTTCTTCAGTTTGAGTGTCAGAAACACCGTTAGATGTATATGCTTCACGTGAAGCTTCAGTGTTAGTGTCAGAAACTCCATAAGATGTATGTGCTTCACGTGTAGCCTCAGTTTTAGTGTCAGAAACACCATAAGATGTATATGCTTTACGTGTAGCTTCAGTTTGAGGGTCAGAAACACCGTTAGATGTATATGCTTCACGTGTAGCTTCCGTTTGAGTGTCAGAAACGCCGTTAGATGTGTATGCTTCTCTTGTAGCTTCGGTTTGAGGATCAGAAATACCGTTAGATGTATATGCTTTACGTGTAGCTTCAGTGTTAGTGTCAGACACACCGTTAGATGTATATGCTTCATGTGAAGCTTCAATTTGAGGGTCAGAAACAGCGATAGATGTATATGCTTCACGTGTAGCTTCAGTTTGAGGGTCAGAAACACCGTTTGATGTATATGCTTTACGTGCAGCTGAGGTTTTAGTGTCAAATATTGAAGTTTTAGATATTCCAGTTGTTACTGCTGATTTGGTAGAAAATTCCAAATTTGTAGCTGACAATTGACTTGTTACGTCCGGTGTTTGAGTTAGAGTTGTATCCATATCGACTTCCATATTAGAAGCTCGATCAATAGTAGCAGTAGAGTGTAGTGTTGATGCTTCAGATGTAATACTCAATGGAGTTTCATCGACTAACAGTGTACCTTCACCCTTAGAAGTAGACAGCCTAGTTCCAGATTTTGTAGACGTTCTAATCGTTCTATCTGTTAAACGTGGAGCAGAAGATTCAAAAATAGATGTGGCTTCATTTGCAGACGTTATCGACAATTGACTTGTTACTTCGTGTGTTTCAGTTCGATTTGTATCCATACCGACTTTCATATTAGTAGTTCGGTCAATAGAAGCAGTAGAGTGTGGGGTTGATGCTCCAGATGTGATATTTGATTCCTTTGCTGTTGCAATTTGTGTTGATTCTTCGGAGGAAATAGACATATTGCTTGCCATCTGATTGTTTGTTGTTCCAGGCGAAGTCTTGAATTTTTGTGTCATTGTTGTTGTATCGGCTACGATGGTTTCGTTTGCTGTTGTCCTTGAGTATTTTCCTGTCGACAAATCATCTTGTGTATCTGTTAACAAAGATAAAATATTTCTTATCATTTCTGACTTTCCAATTAATCGAAAAGGTTTTCTTCGATATTTTAACGCTAATCCTCAATAGACAGTGTTCTTGGATGTAATTAGATACTAAAAGTTTTCGAAATCAATTTAAATTAACTATTATTATAAAAAGTCATAGTAAGTAGTTTCTATAATTAAGTTTTATACTTTTTTTGTTCCATGACAATGGCTGATCCACCTTATGACTACATGTGTCCATGAGGAAACCAATCAAGAATTTAAATGATAATGAAATGTAGCTAAAGTGTATTCGTTTTTCTTTGACTAAGTCAGTCGTAAAGCATGTACAAGTATCAAAGACTGTATCAAAAAGGAGATGTCTATATAAGTAAACTCTTTAATTGAATTAATACTGTTTGCTACTACTTGTGTTAGTTGACAGGGCGACAACAAATTGAATAATATATATATTAAACACGAAAGAACGATTGAAATGTACTTCCAATGGAAGAAAAGTAGATGTTGGATAGAGGGAGAAATTTGTCCTCGTAACAGATCACTTTTACACTCTTCAAATATTTGTGTAAGGATTTTTTTTAACTGCAAAAGTGTGGCACTCTTTAAAAAAAAGACGGAAGATACCAGGGAAACAATAAAAAAAATCTAAGAAAAACACACAGTACCATGATCAAAAAGAAAAACGATGAGAAGACAGTCTACAAAACACTTTACAGAAAACTGAACTCAGACTCAATCAACAAATCGGGTAGATCTCAGGTATACAAGAAGGGTAAGCAAATTCTGGTCTACCGTCGGTTTGTGTCGGGTTGCTCATGGCAAATCAGTTTCGTTGACAAGTCTCCTCCGGTTATATCGCATAGTGGAATATATAGACTGGTGTTGATGATTTCATACACACCTAAATATCTGACAGTCTCCACATTTCCACCACATGTTCCAACTAGTACAGCCTTTTCATCATGTCTTAACGAAAATAAAACATCTATAATCCCTGGGCTTTCGTTAAATACATTCTGTAGATGGTAAGTATTTTTCTCTTTAAGTATCTCCTCCATAAGCTCAGCCTAAGGGATAAAAAAGGAAAATATGATTTATATATTTACGGTCGAACTTCAAAATGTACCATTGTTTATATTGCCTAAAATACAGCCACGTAAATATATTAAAAACTTTCATATATGTAATTGTCCTTATTTCTTGATTTTATCAAGACTATCTGGAATTTTCTTTTTGTTTTGATTTCAAACAATCTCAAACCACCATCAAAACAGACGTAAAACCATGAAAACGAACCTAAAGCATGACAGGAGTAGTACTTTTTCTATTCGTTTTGTTTTCCTTTTTCTTTAATGATCTTGTTTTTCATACATATATTCATTTTTTTTTATGGGTCGCGGTCCTATTTTTGTCCTATTGGTTGTTTTGTAGACGAAACGCGCGTTTGGTGCACAAAATTTTAATCCTGGTATCTATGATGAGTTTATTTACCACCACTAGGTCTATGCCGCTGCTGGTGGAGGTTTCCTCCCCCGTGGGTATCACCAGCCCAGTAGTCAGCACTTCAGTGTTGACATGAATTATCATTGATATGGTCATAATTATAAATTATCTGTTTACAAAACTTTGAACTTTTCGAAATACTCAGTATTTTCTACCCCAAGGAATAGATTACCTAAGCTGTAATCGTAAAAAAATCTTTTGGAATTTTGTGTCCTCGATGCTCTTCAACTTCGTACTTTTATTTGGCTTTTAACTTTTTTTATTTTGATTCGAGCATCACTGGTGAGTCTTTGTAGACGAAATGCGCGTCTGGCGTACAAAATTGTAATCCTGGTATCTATGGTGAGCTGTGTAACTAATAAAATTGACTTACAGCTAGGGGCTCCCTTAAACTGACGCAATCACAAGTTTTACAACTATACAAACGTTTCAAAGTAAAACCACCATGTTTAAGGCAGCGGAGTTAATATATTTTTCAATGAAATAATATGTCCAAATGCATATACAAGTAGATACCAAATTAACAGCATGCGCTTTCCCTTTTAACTGACCTAAACACAAACTTTACCAAATGATTGACGCCATGGATGCCGCCGCTGGCTCAGTAAACAACACGCCTAAGTATCGCATCCACGACTTCGATTAGGCGAGAAAGAAAAGGAAAAAAACAAATGAAAAAGCGTGCTTCATTATATATAAGAAAATGTTCAATCACTTTGACAAAGAAATAATTCTTCTCTGGTAAAAATAAATATCCTATACAGATAAAGTGCTGTCGTAACGTTGAAAGTTGAATTCGATCATTAAAATCTTAAGATAGTGGTCGCCCTTCGTATATATCCTTGTCTTCCAACTCAAAATTCCGTTTCTTCTTTTTTTATACCGCTCTTAACATGCTTAATTGTGGGTCAGTGTCGTCCGTGCTTGATTTTAAACATTTACTTTCATGTCTCGCGAGGTCTTATAGACTACTGAATGAATCAAAATGTTTTGTTTTCAATACCTAATATAAAAATTAGAAGAAGTGATATGATTGACAATTTATAAGACAACTTTTCACCAAAGGCCAAATGACGTGTAAAGTTAACAAGTATCTGTCATGCACAGTACTGCCAATTTACAAAAAAGATATAGTCGCCTATTTTCTCTATATATATCTACATACAATGTATATAGTTACGATTAATTTTATCTTGTTTTCTATTCTCACCTTAATTTCTATTGTTTGTATATCCGTTGTTATGGTGACTGTCCATTCTCCGGCAGGGTACTTTATGTCAAGGTTGTATCTACATACACAATCTGAAATGAAGGCGTTACTCGATCCATCACGGTAGGGGCCTTGGAGAATAGTAATCGGAACTGTACATTCCGATGTTTGAAGTAAATTCCAAGCTGCTACCAAATACAAAAGAAATTCCATCATTAAGACAACAATCGATGTGATAGTTAACAATTCTACTTATTCTTTTCACAATCAAAAGGCGCACTTTAGATTTTAGGATGATTTTATTTAGTTCCTAATGCAAAGCTTTTACAAGTATAGTTAGACGTTAAATTATTCATCAAATTGTCTGCTTCTGTCATTATTCTTAACTAATCGTCTGTTAACTGTTTCATAAAAATTGTTTAAAAAACGAATATCCTGTGTTAAATATCCTCTGATCAAATTAGGACTTAATAGGTCGGTATTTTAAAATCAGGAAATCATCTAATAGTTTACTCAGACTTAAGAGACAGATGCATTAAAAATTGCTAGCTGTTAAGCGATGTAAAATGTTTTTGTTAATATCTATTGAATAATGTTAATCTTACACGACAGGAACATTAAACTTTCTATGGTGCGTGATATTTAGATATGTAGATACAAGTATCTTGTCTTAATTAGGGAGGGAAAATCGTACTTTGTTAAAAATCACTCCGATTAAAACAAGAAATTCTCTGAAACTGACATTATGAAGATCCTTGATTTCTTGATTGACAATACATTTGTTACTTTGGAGGACGTGTTTTTCAACAAACATTCGGCATTCCCATAGAAATTAACTGTACTCCTCTTCTTGCCGACTTGTTCCTTTATTCATATGAGGGTTACTTCATACAGGAGCTTCTTTGGAAGAATGAAAAGAAGCTAGCATTATCCTTTAACTTCACGTTCCGATATATAGATTATGTACTCTCACTAAATGATTCAAAGTTTTGTGACTATTATGAACGTATCTATTCCATTGAACTTCAAAAAAGGATACAACGTCGGTTCATATCTTGACTTATATCTAGAAATTGACAACAAGAGTCTGTTGCGAACAAAAATTTACGACAAAATAGATGATTTCAGCTTCCGCAAAAACCGGGGGTCCGGAAGGGCAAGCAAGTCTTGCTTCACATGCGGCACCCTTCGTCACACCAGTTGCTCATGCAAGTACAAACCCGGTGATAAGTCTAATTCGAAAGGTCACATTTGGGGAAAAGAGGACCATGAGGATGTTGTTTGCCTTGTCTGGTTGGAATGAGGACGTTAAATCCGCTTTCTGCAGATAAAGTTGAATTAATTAGTTGGTTCAAATGAAACACTACATACTTATGTGTATATAGCTTTTACTCATGAAATGTTTGAACAAGAAAAAATGATGTTCGTATGTTTAGTTTAGTATAGATATGTATGTAATCATTGTGTTTGTGTTTTTATACTTAATTGGCTGGTACACTTCCATATCTGGCTGACGTAACCTAAAACAAGTGAAAAAAAGACACGGTCGTACCCATGAAGAATGAATAAACGGATAACGGTATATGGGGAAACAACTAGAAGACATCTATTTCAACTTAAAGTTCCTCAAATGAATGAATTACATGTTTTGTTTGTATGCTTTGTGTAATAATGGAAAAAATGAAAAAGCATGTCAACTCTGCCTGAGCGAGTTTGCACACTGTTTTTATCCCCACACAGATACGTCTAAGTATGTTAATATATTTACAGATCTATAAATTGACAACGAAGGTCGGTTGAGAACTATAAACCTCCACGACAAAAGAGATGAATTCATGTTGTCCATTGTTAACTTTCTATTTCTATGAAACAACATTCAAGCAGCGTATGGGGTGTCTGAGCAATCGTGAATAGATCCGGTCTTTTATTTCGTGATTTTGAATAAAAAACGAAAGTGGTATGCCGGAAATCATGGAAATTAATTTGTTTTTATGTACTTTTATTAAAAAAATTGTCCGAGGGGAGTGTAGTTATGATATATACGTATAAAACCAGTCAGAAAATTTCTTATCAGATTTCCTAGTTAGCAGATTGTTGCTTACAAGGTACATATACCATTGACCAACGGTGCTTAATTATTAAGGTAATGGTAAAATAAAAAGTATACCTTCGAAAATTTATCATGTTTATATATGGTCACCATCATGGTTTCTTTGGCCGTTTTTGAATATTATTATCAGACTGTGTCATTGGTGACTACGAGTGTGTTCCTCCTGTAACCACAATCACCACCCGCTTCCTGAATTGTGATATCACATTCGCTTTACTTGTCTTGAGCAACACTACGGATATCATTAGTGGATCAGGAACTACTTACCTTTCCGGAGCACCCGAATTCACCAATAGTTTCGTAACGTTATGATTGGGTCAATGTTGCTTTTAAATTAGTTTTTTAGTGCTGTATTTTTGCTATTGATTTTCGGGTATCTGTGCTGTTTTAATATTACGGAACCGGCCCCAAATCAAACGACATGCAGACATTTTGACACATTGACATAAGTATTGTTAGTGTTAATGGTAATCCGCATAGTGATACCATGTTATATACTGTGACAATCCACAGGCGCTTGGGCTCTTCAATACTTAAACTTATTTTCACTGATTTCATGGTTTCGTTTTCGTACGATATAACAATCATGAACAGAAGTTTATATATGCTGCCCCGCTATTCTTAGTTCGGCTGAACTTGATGATAAGCTAAAATATCAAATTGTTTACAACAGTAAAAAAAATATCAATAAAAGGACAATAGAAAAAAGAAAGTCAATGCAAATGCAAGCACATATGTGCCAAACAGCACAATAAAAAGCTATGGCGGTAGAAGTCCGTCTTTATTTGATTTACACAATGTATGTTCGGTATAATTGTTTAACGTTGACTTTATTATGCATTAAAAAAATCAAACCTACTTTGATTTTTTTTTTTGGGGTGCGTTTTGAAAATTATAAAAAAGACATGTAATTTAAAATGTTCTTAATGTGCCTTTGATACAAAACTATTTGAAAATTTCTACTAAGCTTTTGAAAATAAAAAATCTTCTTTAAAATTTCAATATAAATAAATGTCAATACCCGATTTTACGTTTATATATAATTTTTAAAGTATTAGTCAAGTTACATTAAATTTTCCAGTTTCTTTTATTAGTTGGCAATTAAATGTTTTTTGGTGAGAGAATGTGTTGGTCGAAATGCGGCTTGATGAGAAGCATTTTTAGAATATTTAGAATATATTTAGCAAAGAATTCACTCCGTCTAAGGAATTCACGACAAGCATGTTCAACAGTGACAATGACAATGAAACGGAATACATTCACCGTCTTTACCAGAATAGATTTAAACTTATAAATCATTTTTTCAGAAACCAATCAAAACAGTCGTTACATTTGGTATTCATCAGACAAAAATAAATAAATATCAAAATATTGCGAACAAAAACAACAAAAGTGAAAAAAACACAGCGACCAGTTTGATTAACTGGTCAAATATATAATGAACTTAGCAATAAGATCCGGTGACCATCCATCTGACCTATTGTTTGTTAATTTTAACCAAGATTGCACGTAAGTATGACAGGACAAAAGCTTGAAATGTCAGCTGATGACACCAGTGTCAAAAATAGCACAACGCTAAGACTTTGTTGTGCAAAAAAGAATATGGAGTGAACCATGTGTCTAATATTCCCTAAATTGTTAAAATGAAAAGACACCAAGTAATTTTTCAGAGAAGAACAG